>MU690936.1:0-63700 GCA_026770625.1 Nicotiana glauca
GAAACACGTCAAACGACGTCCGTTTTCAACCAAACTTTACAGGAAGCGCTTAAACAATATATAAGACTTGTACTGAGCGTCGGAACTAAAATACGAGTCCGATACCATAGTCTTTTAATAAATTTTCATTTTTATTTTCCTTAATAATTTCAGAAAAACAATTTAACAAAAAAATTCTTTTACTCGGGTTCTAGACCTCGAATTTCGAATCCGGGCACATGCCCGAGTCCTATATTTTTTTACAGACCTTCTGGGACCGCTCAATCTCGGGTCCGGGTCCGTTCACCAAAAATGTTGACCCAAGTCAACTATAATCATATTAATATAAAAATTCTTCAAATTTTTCACAGAATTCACATATTCCAACACAGAAATTTTTCGGGTACGCGCCCGGACTGCGCACACAACTCGAGGCAATATAAAATAAGGTTTTGAAGGCCTCGGAAGTACGAAACAGATGAGGAAAACAGGTGATGACCCTTTGGGTCGTCACAAAATGAGAGAGGCTTGATAGTGAAAACCTTTCAGGCAATACTAATCAAATGAGGATTGTGAATCAAATTGGATATGCAGAACATGGAAGTCCCGTTTCACGAAACGACAAGAGCTGAACATCGAAATTGCTTAACAGAATAGGCCGCAAGTGCATGTCCCGATCATTAGAGTTAGTGTCCACATACAATAGGTTTCTAGATTGTAGTATTTTTCTTGTTAGGAATCATCCTTTCTTTTTATCCTTTATTCTACTCCTTTTCATGTTCGCTTTTTCTTCCTGAGTCTGTCTGGTCAAAACAAGTGAGAAATGACTCCAAAATTTGCCATCAACTTTCCAATTATACAAGACGAGATCTGGCTAGCACATCAAGAGGGCATAAGTCGGGAAATAACAACTAGGGCACTGAGCTAGTAATAATCAACATGCTTTGGGATCCCTGCAAAATACAAAGGTGTGGTCTATATCAGGTCATGAAGAATGAAACAGATAGAGGATGTTGGGTGAATGGATCAAAGGTATATTCTATGATGAGATTGACAAAATGGGTGGACCAGTGACAAGAAAGATATTCCAAGCAGAAATCTAAGGTTATAGAGCTCAAGGCCAAAGCCGGCGGTTTAAATCATGAAAAAGCGACATGCGTACTGAAGTTGGTAACACGCAATATGCTCGGGGATCGGATGAAACACAAGGGTTGGGTAAATGTCAGTTCAGGAGAAATACAACAAATATAGGATATGGTTCTGAACGGAGAAAAGATATTTCAGTGATACAGTTGATAGAGAAAGTGGTTGATAACTAGGCAAGCCAGATCTTCGAATGGAAGTTAGTTATCATGGGAAGTGAAGGAGAAAGTTCCCCCAAAGTTCAAGACAGTCGGGCGAAGCAGAGCGTGGAAAGGAAGAAATCATCCCCAGCGAGAAGGTCACAACCGACCACCCCTTTCAAAACTGATAAATTTTCTTTGTATGTAACAGGAACAAAGCTAGTCTGGCTATTGTACATAAAATCTTAGTCTGATGAATTTTTTCTCCTAAGATAGAAAATCTTAGTCTGATGAATTTTTCTCCTAAGATAGGAAATCTTAGTCCGATGAATCTTTCTCCTAAGATCATATGAAAATGGACCTAGTCTGATGAATTATCTCCTAGAGTCAAAATCTTAGTCTGATGAATCTTTCTCCTAAGATAAGGATCGAAATCTTAGTCTGATGAATCTTTCTCCTAAGATGGAAAACCTAGTCTGACGAATTTTTTTCCTAGGATAACAAGAAGTGGGAAACAACAATTGGAAAATTTTCGATAAAATAACAAGGCAACAGTCGAAAAATTTCAGGGGAAAGAAATAGTTGGAAAGTTTCTGACAAGATAACAAGAAGTAGGAAGTAATAGCTGGAAAGTTAACAAAAATGGACCTAGTATGATGAATTATATCCTAGAGTCAAAATCTTAGTCTGACGAATTTTTCTCCTAAGATAACAGAAGAAGAAGGAAACAGTTGGAAGGTTTCAAGTAAGATAACAAAAGGGGGAAGGCAACAATTGGAAAGTCTCATATAAGATAACAAGAAGTGGGAAACAATAGTGGGAGAGTTTCAGATAAGAGTCATAATCTTAATTTGATGAATTTTTCTCCTAAGATAAGGAAAAATCTTAGTCTAACGAATCTTTCTCCTAAGATAAGGATAAAAATCTTAGTCTGATGAATTTTCTCCTAAGATAAGGAAAAAGCTTAGTCTGATGAATCTTTCTCCTAAGATAAGGATCGAAATCTTAGTCTGATGAATTTTTCTCCTAAGATAAGGATAAAAATCTTAGTCTGATGAATTTTTCTCCTAAGATAAGGATAAAAATCTTAGTCTGATGAATTTTCTCCTAAGATAAAGAAAAATCTTAGTATGATGAATCTTTCTCCTAAGATAAGAATCGAAATCTTAGTTTGATGGATTTTCTCTTAAGATAAGGATAAAAATCTTAATCTGATGAATTTTCTCCTAAGATAAGGAAAAATCTTAGTCTGATGAATCTTCCTCCTAAGATAAGTATTGAAATCTTAGTCTGATGAATTTTTCTCCTAATATAAGGATAAAAATCTTAGTCTGATGAATATTTCTCCTAAGATAACAAAAATGGACCTAGTCTGATGAATTATCTCCTATGATAAAAAAAGGGAAAAACCATCCCCAACAAGAGTATCACAACCGCATTTTAAATTGCCGAGATTGAAACAGGGGCAGAAAATCTCGGTTGATTCAGAGGAACCCACCGTAAGGAAAGGCAAGCACCAAAGACAACACAAGTTTTAAGGGAAACCAGTTTCAAAGGAAGATAATTCAAGTTTCAAGGGGAAATGGTTCAAGAGGGAAGAAAAAATTAAGTTGTTAAAGTCGGGAGCCCGCCCGAAGAACGGAGGCGTTACCTTTTTAAGTTGTTAAAGTCGGGAGCCCGCCCGAAGAACGAAGGCGTTACATTGTTAAGTTATTAAAATCGGGAGCCCGCCCGAAGAACGGAGGCGTACCTTTAAAGATCAAGAAGTCAGTAACCCGCCCGGAGAGTAGAGGGTTACAACAAAAATCAGAGGAATAAATTCAATTTCAGAAATCGAAAGGAAGGCAACAATGGTCAAAAGAAGGCAGTTCAAGTTTCGAAGGAAAAATAATTCGAATTCCACAAGAAGGAAAGAAGCAGTTCGAGTTCAGCAATCAGGCATCCACCTAAGGAAGTGAAGACTACAAGTCAAGTCAGAAACAAAGAAACATCAGAGGAAACACAAGTCAACAAGACAGCAAGGCAACAAGAAACATAAGAGCAAGTCTGAAGGTTTAGATAGGATTTTGTAATTCATAGACTATAGTTTAGTCTAACTTCTTATTTTCTTTTATCACGGTGTAATAAGGAGGTCAGTACGTAGTAGCAACAGCAGCAGCAGCAACAACAACAGCAGTAACAGTAAAATCACAACTTCATGATAGTCCCAGCTACTAAAATTTCCCGAACTACATTGACCTGATTCCTTTTTAGCTGAGGATATGTAGGAGACCTTTGAAGCAAGGGTTCGGTCAAATCTTTCAAAAAATGCTTCACATGGAGTGTTCAAACAGGCAAAAATCGTTCGTATCCGCTCACTTTGTCTTTGCACGAAAACTCTTCATATTTACGGGCAAAGAGGGGCAACTGTGAGCACGTGATTTTTGCCTCACATGAATTACTCCCACAAAATCAAAACAAAATTTTTTTGTTTTATTGTATGCAATTTTGTGAATTTTCGTGGAATTTTCTGTCATTATTTGCATTTTGTCCTTGCATGTGTATTTGTTTAAATAAATAAATAATACAAAAATATGTTGCATTTTTTGCATTTAGGATTTAATTTTTACAATTCTTGAGTTAATTAATAAATTATTTATTTTTACAAAAAATGAAAATCACAAAAAATAACGTACTTTGCATTTAAGTGTTTAATGTCAAAATTGTGTGATTTTCTTTTAACTTGGTGTTTAATTGTTTGTGATGATTATTATTTAGAATTAATTAATATTTTTAGGACAATTTGGTCAAAGTTGAATTTAGGCTTGTATTTTTATTATTAGAAAGTAAATTGAAAAGGAAAAGAAAATAAAAAGAAAAGGGTCTTCTTAATAAAAGACCAAATTTGGGCATTTTTAATTTTAAACACCCAATCCCAAGCCAAAATCACCCTAATTTTAAGCACCCAAGACCAAGACAAAATCACCCCTAACCCGTCCAATACCCACCTAAAACACACCTAACCCGTTCCCAAATCCGGATCTGCACCTCTTTAGCCAAAAGATGCCGTTTCGTTTGATCAACTGATCCAGGCCGTTGATCTTAATTGATCTAAGGGTCTGTGTTCAATCTCCTCCCAGGTATATAAGTTTAAACCATACCCCGCCCCACCCCAAGCCAAATCCCCCTTGCCCTCTCCGTCTCTAACCTAAGAGACCAATTGAACCCTCCGACTTATACCATCGCACGCCGCCGGCCGAAAATCGCCTCCACCGGCGGAAGTCATCCAATCACCCTAAAAATTACACCATGGCATCCCTACATACTCCTCTCTTTGAATCCTTAAATGGTTTCCCTGAAATCATCGTCAAGCGCTTCAAATTTAAGATCGAAGGATGGAGTGGAAAACCCTAGCTACCCAAATCATCCCAAAATCACACCAAAGCTTCCCCACGACCTCCTCTTTCCAAATCCCTGGCTACCTTCCCTCGATTCGACTAGAACCCGTCGAATATCATTTCAAAGCTAAGAACCCTAACATTGCCACAAGATCCCCTGGTGGCGGCGTCAAACCCAATCTATACCAAAACTACACCCAATGACCTTCTTGACCTCCCCATCCCAAATCCCATACCAGTTTTACTCGAATCCGAGTAAAACCCTTCTAATTTCAGATCGAAGACAAACCCCAAAAAAACTAAACTCTAGGTTTTGATACGAGTAAGAGAATTGAGGTCGTAATCAACCTTAGTTGTGTATTCTCGATCGAGAGAACTCGATTAAGGTCCATTTCGGCTTCAAATTTCAAGATGAAGTGTTGAAAACGAATTGGAACTTGGTCTGAAAGTCCAAGGTATTTGCTTTCATTCTTTTTATTTTGTTGTTGTTTATTTTGTCTGATTAATTTTCTTTATCACTCGTCATTTTGTCAATTAGTTCTTCCTCCTCTTTCGGACCTTTTTCTTGGTCCACTTTTCTTCATCTTTCTTTTGTTGTTGATTAGCATATGTTACGAACGGCTGAATCGATTAAATAGTTTCGTCCATTAGTCTGTTTCTTGTAGCTAATTGGTTTTTGTTTGAGATCACTCGAATCCCCTGTATCTCCCAATTATCATTTTTGAATTTTCTGGTTCGATTTTTGTATGTGTTTGGTTTAAGAGGTTAAAAAGAGTCAATGTGTTGGTTCAATTAGCTGTAAAACCAGAACTTAGGTCTGCCTTTGGCCAAAACCGACCCAGGCTAGTGCTGGGATTAACTAACAGGGTGCTTTTTGATTAAATTAAAGTTTGTCATTTAAATTAAAGGAATTAGAATTAAGTGGCATGACAGCACTGTTGTCAGGGCACGCCTGAATTTAAAACTCAGGTTGCCCAAACAAGTTTTGGTTTAATAAAAGGAAAAAGAGTTTAATAAGGAATGGGACATTCAGTAGTGGGAAAAAAACAAGGAATAACATGGGCTCATTCATTTTCTTAATAGGTTAGTGCTCCTAAGAGCTGGAGAGGGTCTAGTTTTGGATATAAAAGAGAGTTCTAATAGAGCATTGAGGGGGAGACAACCAAAAAAGATACAGAATAGGAGATTCAGAGAGATCACTGGGACAGTTTTAAAAAGCTTAAAACAACACAAAATCTGGATCAGCTCTTGAGGTTTTAATCATTTCTTAGGCAGTCTAGTAGAGCTGGAAAACACTTGAAAAATACTGGTGAGTTTTGAGTCAGTTGTTGAGAGTTGAAGAAAAACAAAGAGAGTATAAGCTGAACATTGTTCCATTGAATTTTCAGTTCAGTTTCGAGATTCAGTAGCTGGTTTTGATATTCCCTCCTAATTTCAATTGGCTGGAACTTCTTCTGAGATCTGTTGGTCCAGTTTTGGTTTAACTCAAGTTCAGTTGAGTCTTTTTGGGTGTTGACTATTGCTGTTGGGTTTTACAAATCATTTCGCGTTTTGTTTGATTGTGTTTCTAGTTTGGAGTTGGTGTTGCTGTTGGGTTTGAATCTGATTGGTTGCTACTGTGACCTGTTGTGCCATTTTCTCAGTCTGTAGCTGACCTCCCTTTCTTTTTCTTGTATTTCCATTATCCAAGTACTTCCTTTGATCTCATATAAGCTTTGATGAAGCCATGTAGTTTGATTTTAAGAGCAAATGAAGAAAAAGAGTCGATTGAAGTTGAATCTTGAGTTTATCTCATTCCTGTTCAGTTTTAACGTGCAAAAATGGTCTGTTTATTTGAAGTTTGATGTTGTTTGCATAAATGGATCAATTTTGGACTGTCTAGATTCATATGGGACTATATATAGACTGTATGAAGTATTGTGCCCTCAGATTCATGTGAGCTTTTCAATTGTCTGTTAGGATAATAGAACAGTATGTTAGTTGTTCTTTTCATAAATGTGTTTAAAAGTAGCTCAATAAATGAGATAGAACATGTAGTCGATGTCGTCACTTTCAACCTGTAATTGAACGAGTATGTGTTGGACTCGTGAACCTCCAATTTGAATTCGTGTTGTTTTCACTGATAGCCTTAATGTAGTAGAGCTAGAATTATACGAAAACTGTTGATGTAACATTAAAATTGAGTTGAAATTAATACATAGGTTCTTGCTTACACTAAACCCAGGCAGAATAGATAGTTTTGTAATAACTTCAATAATTCGGTTCTAGAATCACAAATTCCTTGAGGAAATAATGTTAGTTTGAGTTGGTTCTAGATATAGTAGACTTGTTTTGAAATGGGATCATTAACCTGTTCATGCATGACGTTAAATGAAATCACATAATCAAGCTGCTCCTACTGGTTAATGCCCCAGTTCGATTTTCGCCTCTAAACGTATTCATGAACTTACCAGCAAATACATACCTGGGCCTGGAATTGAAATTAAATTGATTGAAAGGAAGATCATTATTAATTTAGTACGTAGAAATAAAAGTTGAAAGATTGCAAGTATAAGTTAACTAATTTTCCCTTCTTAGGCCTACAATATAGTGAGACATGACGATTGCAAATTTGAGTCATTGTTATATCTTGATCATATAGTGATACTGTTTTGTTTGAAATCGTGACGTGGGTATAACAGTTTACTCAAGTGATATGAGATTAAGGGTATGTTGTTGGGCTTGTTTGGAGTAAGCCAAGTGCTGACAATTCCTCCCTCTCCCTATTGATTCCTCTTTATATTGGCCTTGAGGCCTGTTTGTTGCAGCTGCTCATAAACAGACTGTGTTAGTCCATTAATTTGGATTTGGCATGGAGGCTACAATTCTTAGTTTGGTATAGCATAAGATTGGACTTTTGAGTTAGGTTGCGGGTTCGAATTAAGAGGTCCTCCCTTTTGTTAGAATCCGGACTTGAACTCGAGGTTCGAAAATCACGATGTTAATTAATTAGGACCTTTTTAAATTATTATTAGAGATAAATAAAAATAGAAAATCATAGTTGTTTTAGGTTTGCCTTTTAAATAATAATATGAGATGAGCCTCACCAAACAAAACACATAAATTGCGCGGCCCTCGATAAATATTTATATTAAAAATATTTAGATTTTGAAGCGGGCCGTTTAGCTAATTTCATGGCCCTCCCCAAAAGATAATAATGCGTTAGTCACTTTAGGCGTGATTTTAATAAAATTACATTCTTAAACTCGGGTGCACATTTATGTGACCCAAATCCAAATCTCAACGAAGTTGAAATGTGTCAAAACTGCGGGTGCATTTATGTGACGTGGTTCGAGACGTATTTTCACGACGTTGAAATTCTCTTTAAAAATAATAATAAAAGCATTTAAAAGTTAAAATTTGCACATAGGTTCATAATTGTATAAAATCAGATAATTAAGCCGGATATAATAGTTGAGCGAGCGTGCTAGAACCACGGAACTCAGGAATGCCTAACACCTTCTCCCGGGTTAACATAATTCCTTACTCGAATTTCTTGTTCGCGGACTGTTAAACAGAGTCAATCTTTTCCTCGATTCGGGATTAAACCGGTGACTTGGGACACCATAAATCTCCCAAGTGGCGACTCTGAATATATTTTTTTATAATCCCATTTCAATCGTCCTTTAATTGGAAAAACTCCTTATGCCCTTGCGGGAGTAGGTAAAAAGGAGGTGTGACAGCCAGGACCTTAATAGAAGTCAACGAGGGACAAACCTACACTATCGTCCCTGATCTTCGCTAAAATGTACCACGCTCTAGATCGGTGCAAGCAGGGGTTTGGGCACTTCTAGGGTTGTAATCTGCTACTGCAAGTTTGGTTACTAGAACATTTTGAATAAGGAGAGTATCGCCGGGAGATCTTGCGTCGACCATTGAATGACCACATAGCTTACCATCACCCAAAGAGAATGACATTCATCTCAGACAGGTTTGCACAACCTAGAAATGTTGTAAGCTAGGTGCGTTTCTTCAGCAATCTGACGGACGAGCAGGTACATTGGATGTTCGAATGGTTTCCTAGCAGTAAGTTCATCATCAGGTCAAGAGAGACTCCTCATCTAGTACTGATCGGGTTGAGGGGAATTTATCATTCTGCTCCTATAAGGGTAATGAGGTAAGCAGAAAGAAAACATGTTATACCTCGAGTTTCCAACATGGTTCAATAAAAAGTAGACTTTAAAGAGGATCTTATACCATTCAAGTTCGAGGCACAACATATGTGGAATCAGAAGGTCATTGTAGAAAGGGATACCATTGAGCCGGGCAGATATCACGCTGGTCATGTGTCCTTCTACCCACATGGCTAGTGGATGATATAGACGGAGACGTCAAGCCGGGAATTAATCTGAAAAATAGGATCACAGATGACGTTGCTGAAGCACAAGTTAAGAGCGGGAGGTTACGCAAGAGAGTCTTTGAATATGAAGCTATGCATCTTGAGCAACACAAATTGAAAGCAATCAATGAATGGAAGGAAATCTCCACCAAGTCAACAGAAAGATTGGAATATCCAGAGCAAAGGTTGATGGAGCTTGAAGGGAAATGAGGAAAAGGATTGCTGGGTGTTAAAACATGGATGGAAATGAAGGAGGTATCCTAGCAAAGGATTATCTACTGCTGGATATGCGCGGCTTGGGGAATCTGATCGATGGAGTCAAAAGAGCCAAGCATGGGGAAGGTTCTTCTGAAACGGAATAGATTAGGAGAATGTTGTTTTACTGCTTTCTAGTTTAGTTTAGCTTTCTATTGTAATAAGGCACATGCCATTAGTAACTCTCTTATTATTATTGTTTTAGCAAAGATTTGATTTATTTTTTCACATTAATGGAATGACGCAATTATTGGCATCAATTTTCTCCGTCTATGTCTCGTTAGGCCTACCTCGGGCACAATGAGGTTCCCCAAATTAGGACACGAATTTATAATTCCGCAATACGTGTTTAAATACCATAAACACCCTTTTAATAATCCTAACTGACTTGGTTACTTTTTATATTTTTCTTTTGATTATTCTCATTCCCCAAGGTTTGTGCATACCGGCATCATCCACATATCACACTAGATCCAGGAGTCCTCCACCTCCTCCTCCTCCAAGTGATCCCAAAAAAAAAGGAAAAACCAAAATGGATGATACGAGCGGTATCACGAACGACAACGCTACTCATGCAGAGAATGTTGAAACTTTGGATGGTCGGAGTACTCCGGCATAGAACGAATTGGTCTTACAGTTGGAACAGAAAATACTGGAGTTACAAGGGGAGCTTTAGCAGGTCCAGAATTTGGAAAACCTTTCCCTTACCCTGAACGTCCCCGACATTAATCAACAAAACACCCAAAACCCAGCGCCTCCCCAAAACACACAAAACAAAAATCTACAAAATCCTCCCGCACCTCATCAATACACCACGCCTCCTTAAAATCCTAATCTTCCACCAGTACCTACCCCTCCACAGCACCATCACCACCCAACTCAGTATCCACAAACCACCACCTACCACACTCCTCAAAATGCACCATAACCTACCTTTGATCCCCAAAACTCAACCAACGGCCACCACTATGCCCATATTCCTGGAGTCCGTCAAAGCAATCCCACATACGTGGAAACCTTACCCCACACTCTACAACAAACCTTATACATACATGAATCTTCCGAGAAGGACCTGCTCATAAAGAATATGGCGGAAGAACTCAAGAAGCTTACTAGCCGAGTTCAAAGCATCAAAGGTGGCAAAGGCAATAAAGGTGTGAATTATGAGGATTTGTGTATTCAGCCAGATATAAAATTGTTGGAGGGCTACAAACCTCCTAAGTATGAGATATTTGATGGAACAGGTGATCCAAAGGTACATTTGAGAATGTATTATGACGAACTTGTAGGGGTTGGCAAGGATGAAAGAATTCGCATTAAGCTGTTCATGAGGAGTCTCACTGGAGACGCCTTGTCTTGGTACGTCAGTTAGAACCCAAAGAAATGGGTTAATTAGGTAAGCATTGTGTTAGATTTTATGGACCGGTTTATGTTTAACACAGAAAATGCACCAGACGTTTTCTAGATTCAAAATCTTAAGAAGAATCTAATTGAAGCTTTCTGCGAGTATTCAACTCGGCGGAGGTCTGAAGCCACAAAGGCAAGGCCAGCATTGCAAGAAGAACATATGGATAAGTTCTTTGTCCGAGCTCAAGATTCGCAATACCATGAGAGACTGATGGTTATTGAAAACAATAAATTTTCTGACAACATCCAATTGGGAGAAAGAATAGAAGAAGGGATAAAGAGCGGGATGGTGACAAATTTTGAAGCACTCCAGGCTACAAACAAAGCCTTGCAGTTCGGTGGTATTTCCAAAAAGAAGGAAGTAGGGGCAGTGATGGTAGCCCAAGGTCCAAAGTCTCCTCTCACATACCAAACACCCCCACCAACATATCAGCCTTCACCTCCCAGATACCAACAACCTGCCGCCACTTACCACACTTATAACACCCAACCAGCATACTACCACTCACCATTAGCCCGCCAAAACTACCAAAAACCTAGACCAAATTTCGACCAGCGACTGCCCAGACAATACACCCTAATTGCTGAACCCATAGATCAAATGTATGAGAGACTGAAGGCTACCGATTATGTCACTCCCATTCCCGCTGCTACTATGGAAAATTCCTCCCAGTAGATTAATCCAAACAAGACATGTGCCTACCACTCGGGCATGAAAGGTCATACTATTAATGAATGTCACACTTTGAAGGATAAGATCCAGATGTTGATTGACACCCAAGTTATACATGCAAAAGAGGATGCACCTAATATCTGTAACAATCCTCTCTTAGATCACAGAGGTGAGGGAGTGAACGTGATAGAGACCGACGAAGAATGGGATTTGGAAGGGTCAATTTGACTCATTCGGGAAGGGGATGATCCTAAAACATCTAAAATCACCCTCACACCCATTATAGTGCAAATTTAAACACCGATTGAAATTGAGATAGCCAAACCTACTCCGTTTGAGGTCGAAGTAACAACGCCCTCAGCTGTGCCAACCCCGTTTGAGGTGGAAGTGACCACACCCTTTACCGTGATGGTAGCTCCTACACTGTCCTTTAAGTCCAATTTTATACCCTAGGACTATGATATAGAAGCAATAAGGAAAGGAAAAACAAAAATAGAGGAAACAAGTGCAGCACAAGGTACGGCCAGAACCGGTAGGGTCTATACACTTCAACATTTGGGAGGAACAAGAAAAGAAGCTGCTTCTAAGCCGCCTGTCATTGAGAATGGCCCAGATGACATTTGGAGAAAGGTGAAAGCAAGAGAATATTCTGTGGTTGATCATCTGGACAAAACCCCTGCTCAAATATCCATTTTATCACTATTGCAAAACTCTGAGGCACACAGGAATGCTCTGATGAAGGTGTTGAATGAAGCCTATGTACCCAATAAGATTACTAGTGGGGAAATGGTCAACATGGTAGGACAAGTGTTGGAAAGCCACAAAATTGCTTTTCATGAAGATGAGCTGCCACCGGAAGGACTAAGCCACAATAGGGCACTACATATCACAATGCAATTTGAGGACAAATTCATCACCAGGGTTCTAATAGATAGGGGTTCAAGTCTCAACATATGTTCGCTGAATACTCTGAAGAGGCTGGGTAAAGGTCTGTAAGAGATACGAGCAGGAAGTATGAATGTGAAAGCATTTGATGGGTCTCAAAGGGCCACAATTGTAGAGATCAACCTCATCCTACAGATGGGCCCAACCTGGTTTGATGTCGAGTTTCAAGTGTTGGATATATTTGCAACTTAAAATCTACTGTTGGGACGACCCTGGATATATGCCACTGGGGCCGTAGCTTCCACTTTGTTCCATGCTGTGAAGTTTGAATGGAATCATTAAGAAGTGATCATCCATGGAGATGGGAGTAATCCCATTTATACCAATCAGACTGTTCCGGTTGTTGAGAATAAAAGGAAGTTGGGTGGAGAAACATATCATTCCATCGAGCATGTCAACGCAATTGAGAAAGACAAATGGTGGAGCAGTAAGATAGAAAGCATACTGGCATGGATAGGGTATGAACCCGACAAAGATCTCGGCAAGAATCTCCAAGGGATCACTAAACCGATACAGTTAAAGCGTCATGGTGAAACATTTGGGCTTGGGTATGAATACACTTGGCAAGAGTATCAGGATTGGTCACCACCATGGCGTGGTCATTATTACCCTCTTTAGCAACCAATACCGCATTTGCACGAGACATTTCAACAAACTGGCTTGATATGAGGATCTGAAGAAGATGAAGCTTTAGCTGGCCTAAGGAATTTATTTCTAGATGATATGGACTGCAATGTGATAGTTGAGGAGGAGGAGGAAGACCTTACCATTCAGACCATGGAGAAATGAATTATTCTCAAGAATTGGACTACTGCACCATCCCGGGCCCGTCGAGTTCCTGGGTAGCCTAGCAATTAGCACAATTCATTTTAAAAGCACTTTTGAGCATTTAAGACATTTTTAGTATTTTGTTTTGAGCATATTTTGTTTTGAAATAATTTCTCAAGTCATTGAGCCGTACTTGTTTTGATGTTTTCACGATTTATCTGATGAATTGCTATTTTTAGTATTTATTATTATCCTTTACATTTTTCACTACAACATTACTATTACTTATCCCGATGAACCTATGACTGTGACATGTAATGAGACAATGAAGCATAAGGATAGTGTTAGAGGATATGTAAGATGATGTAATACTTGAGGAAATTGTCAAAGAGGTGGAAAATTTTGAAAACAAGCCTAAGTCTAACTTGGACGAAACAGAGACAGCCAACTTAGGAGATTCTGAATCAGTCAAGGAAACCTGTATAAGTATTCACCTATCACCATCAGAGAAAGAAGAGTGCATTCAGTTCCTGAAAAAGCATGAAGATATCTTTGCATATGATGATATGACTGGTCTGAGCACATCCATAGTGGCTCACAAGTTACCCACCGATCCCATGTGCCCACCAGTGAAGCAGAAGCTCAGAATATTCAAGCCAGATATGAGTTTGAAGATAAAAGAGGAAGTCATTAAGCAAATCAAAGCCAAGGTTCTTAGAGTGGTTGAATATCCAACCTGGTTAGCCAACATCGTGTCGGTTTCGAAGAGAGATGGGAAGGTCAGAGTATGTGTCGATTATCGAGATTTAAACAGAGCAATTCCCAAAGATGATTTCCCATTGCCCAATATACATATACTGATCAACAACTGTGCCAAGCATGAGCTCCAGTTTTTTGTGGATTGCTTCACGGGGTATCATCAGATCTAGATGGTCAAAGAGGATGCTGAAAAGGCTGCCTTTATCACTCTGTGGGGGATGTATTGCTATAAAATGATGTCGTTTGGCCTGAAGAATGCTGGAGCCACTTACATGAAAGACATGACAACCATTTTCCATGACATGATTCACAAGGAAATATATGTGTACGTGGATGACATAATCATCAAATCTAGAAGAAGCACAGATCATATAGGAGACTTGAGGAAATTCTTTAATTGGTTTCGAAGGTACAATCTGAAACTGAATCCTGCAAAGTGTGCCTTTGGATTCCCTGACAGAAAATTGCTAGGTTTCATCGTCAGTCGCGAGGGATTGAATTGGACCCATCAAAAGTCAAAACTATCCAAGACATGTCACCACCGAAGAGCAAGAAATATGTGATGAGTTCTTAGGGTGTCTCAACTACATCAGTAGTTTCATAGCGCAATCAACAGTTATCTATGAACCAATTTTCAAAATGTTGAAGAAAGATGCCGCAACAAGTTGGACTGAAGAATGTCAGAGAGATTTTAACAAAATCAAGGAATATTTGTCCCCACCACCAGTTTTGGTCCCGCCATAACCTGGGAGACCTTTGCTACTCTATTTGTCCGTTCGAGATGGGGCTTTCAGTTGTGTCTTGGAAAAACACAATGAGACGGGAAGAAAAGAGCAGGTCGTATACTATACGAGTAATAAGTTCACACAGTACGAAAGCACATTATTCTTTGCTGGAACACACTTGCTATACTTTAACATGGATAGCTCAAAAGTTGAGGCATTACTTCTGTGCCTACACCACGTATCTCATTTCAAGAATGGATCCTTTAAAATACATCATCCAGAAACCAATGCCTATGGGGAGGCTAGCAAAATGGAAGATACTACTGAGTGAGTTTGACATATCTACATAACTCAAAAGGCGGTCAAAGGGAAAACGTTCGTGGATCATCTTACAGAAAAACCTGTAGGTGGAGAATATGAACCACTGAAAACATAATTTCTCGATGAAGAAATATCATTTGTAGGGGAAGATATCACCGAAACCTACAACGATTAGAGAATGTTCTTCGATGGGGCTACAAATTTCAAAGGAGTGGGTATTGGAGCTGTTTTTGTATTAGAGACAAGTCAACACTATCCAGGATCTGCGAAACTTATATCTTCGTGTACCAACAATATGGCAGAATATTGGGCTTGCATCTTGGGGCTCAATTTGGTCATTGATATGAACATTCAAGAATTGCTGGTAATTGGTGATTCAGATCCTTTGGTACATCAGGTTCTAGGGAAGTGGGCTACAAAGAATACCAAAATATTACCGTATATGTACTATGTGCAAGAGTTGATGAAGAGATTCACAAAGATAGAATTCAAACATGTTTCAAAATTCAGAATGAGTTCGCAGATGCATTGCCCACTCTATCTTCCATGATACAACACCTAGATAAGAATTTCATTGACCCTATTCCAGTAAGAATCCATAATCAGCCAGCTTATTGCGCAGTAGTTCCATGATATCAGAGAATACTTGAAAAATGAGAATACCCGGAGCATACAAATCATACTCAGAAACGCACACTCTGAAGATTGGCCAACCATTTCTTCCAAAGTGGAGAAATTCTGTATAGGAGGACTCTTGATTTGGGTTTGTTCCGATGTGTCGACGCCAAGAAAGCATCCAAATTGATCGAAGAGATACATGCCAGAACATGCGGACTACACATAAATAGCTTCGTCTTAGCTAAGAAAATAGTAAGAGTAGGATATTTTTGGATGACTAAGGAAATAGACTGCATCAGGTATGTCCAAAAGTGTCACCAATTCCAAGTACATGTTGATATGGTATGAGTGTCACCTAGTGAACTCAATGCAACAAGCGCACCCCGGCCTTTCTCTACTTGGGGCATGGATGTTATTAGTCCAATTGAACCCGTTGCTTCGAACATGCATAGATTTATTCTAGTGGCCATGGACTATTTCACAAAATGGGTTGAAGCAGCATCTTAGAAAGCTGTGACTAAGAAAGTCATCGCAAATTTTGTCAGAGATCGTATTGTTTGCCGATTCGGGGAGTCCATCATCACCGACAATGCCGCCAACCTCAATAGTGACTTAATGAAATCTATGTATGAGACCTTCAAGATCAAGTACAAGAATTTCACAGCATATAGGCCTCAAATGAATGGAGCTGTGGAGGTCGCCAACAAGAACATCAAGAAAATACTGAGAGAGATGATAGGCAATCACACGCAATGGAACGAGAAATTACCATTTGCCTTATTGGGATATCGTACCACAGTTCGCATATCAACCGGGGAAACTCCCTACTTGCTGGTCTACGGTACTAAAGTTGTATTCCCGCCGAAGTCGAAATTCCTTCTTTAAGAATTATACATGAACTTAACTTAGTAATGGAGAATGGATACGGAGTCGCTATGAACAATTGGCTCTCATTGACGGAAAAATAATGAATGCGGTATGCCATGGTCAACTTTATCAAAATTGAATGTCCAGAGCTTTCAACAAAAAGGACAGACTAGACAGTTCACACTGGGACAACTGTTGTTACCCAATTTTTTCTTGTATATTTTTTATTTGCATAACACTTTAAAAATAACATATGTCTGCATATATAAGTGTGTCCAAATATTTAGTATTTTTTCTAATTTTTAAATGATTTTTAATTCAATTTATTGTCCTATTTAAGCTATACAAAAAACCAATAATTATTCCTCAAATTATTGCTTTTGGTGATTAATTTATTTTATTCTTATATTTATCCCAAAATATAGCTAAGGTAACTTTTGCACATTTTTACAAATTTATTTAGTATTTTTAAAGCTAAATTGCATATAATTGCAATATTAACCTATTTTAAGAATTAACTGCGTTTATAATTACAAATTTGATTCCAACATTTTTAACTTAATATTTAAATATTATTAATAAATTTAGTACCTTTAATTTGTTTTTTAGAAATTATTTTACTATTTTATAAAATAAAAAGGGAAAAAATGGCTATTTAAAATCTGGCCCTATTTATTTCTATTTTAGCCCAAATCGACAACTCCAATTACCCCAATTCAATCTCAATTGGACCGGACCAATTCCTAAACTACCTGCCCATGACCCGATTTAATCAAACTCGCCCGGCACCCCAATAAATCCGGGCCGTTGATCAAAATGATCAACGGCCACGATCCCTTCTTTCCTTTTTAATTTCCCAAACCCCCCAACCCTAAATTACTCTCATCTATCTGCCGCCTTTGAATCCCTTCACCCCCTCAAACTCTCTCGAACCTTCTCTGAACCCTAATCGTCTCCTACCATCTCCCACTGTGAAACCCACCGGAATCCATGGTTTGTCAGGCTGTGGGAGTCCTATACTCACCTCTTATTTCTCCTATGTGCTTGATACCTGAAGATTCTAGGCCTGAATTTGAAGGTTTTCAACCAGACCTCTATCAATTCAAGGTTCTCTGGTCATCTCCGGCCTTGCTCCGGCGTACTATAGTTGTTTGAGTCTGATTTCGACCTCTCCGACTCAGATCGATGACCTCTCAAAGCCTTTCTCATTTCTAAGGTTCTTCATAAACCCTAACCCTTTCAGGTTTTCTCCGATTTCTTTAGATCTGTGGGGTTTCTATGCTCTCTTTAAGTTTTCACACGATTTCCCTAACTTTTCTTTAGAAAATTACTTTTTAAAATCTTTCTTTTCGATCTAGGGTTTTCTAAAAAAGGTTTAAGTGTTTCTCTTCCCCCTTTCTTTTGTGTATTTGACACTATTGTGCTCCTTTGTTTTTATCTACCACGTTATTATTGTGTTCTGTTCTTGCATGCTCTTCTACTGAGTTTTTATACTCCGTTCTTATATGTTCTTTTTTACTGTGTTTCATATGCTCCATGCTTGTATGTTTTTCTATCATGTTTTCCATACTATGTTCTCATATTTTCTTGTACTATGTTCTGCTATGTTTTGCCTACTATATTGTTTCTACTGTGTTCTTAAGGTTTTGCTATTTTTCTTCTACTGAACCTTGTTTGAATTTCTCCTAAAAGATCCTCTTAAGCATGCTTTTCTACTGTTCTTATCAGTATTTACCATTATGTTCTTTGAATCCTTCTACGGTGATTGCACATTACTTTGCTATCATATTTTCTCATGAGTTCTATTGCTGAAGAAGCCTATTCTTTTTCTGAAACTTCTAAACATGATTTCGATTCAATTGCCTACCCTCTCATCTCTGCATTATGGTTTGCTTGAACTAGGGTTTTATTTTGAAACCACTAATTCTTTCAGATTCACTTTGAGTCTTTGAATTGAGTTTGGACTTCTTTGTTTTTATATGACTCTGTCCTTTTGCTAAACTCTTCTATACTAGATTTTCTACTGATTTTACAATGACACTACAGTCTTCTTTCATGCTTAACGTGTTTGTATACTCCTTATATATGATGAACTTCCCTCTAAAGTAATTTTTAAATCTGTAATTAGTCCATACTCCCCTCTGAATATGGGTCTAATTGATTACCTTTCCATGTTTTCTAATTTCCTTTAAAATAAAAACCTTTCCCATCTTTTGACTCGGTTCATTCATAACAAATCTTTGACCTCTAATTTCTTGGCTATTAATTGATTCTCTTTCCTTAATTGAACAACCGCGTATTTCAAAATTCTGTTTTTAAATAAAACTCTTATTTATTCACCCCAAATTGCCTACTTTGCACAAAGTATTTGATTAATTTCTTTCCTTAATTGGTTTATACCCGTTTGAATCTGAATACCTTTTAAAGGGAGTCTTGTGTAATTGATTGACAATTAATTCTTCAATTATTTTCCTACCTTATTTCCTCATGACTTTTACACTATAAATACACAACTCTTTAACACACAACACACACGATTAACAATTTACAATCTCTTCTGAATTCTCACTCTCACATAATAGAACTCTCTCTTCTTGTCTGCGTTCTGACTTTCACAAGGCTACTGCTTTTTCCCAATTTGTTTCCTTTAAACTGGTATGTCCTAATTTTAATTTTCAGCATCACCATAATTTGTTTACTTACAACTTTCTACATCTATGTCTACTTTATTACTTCTGCGATTTAAATACTTAAACTAGCATGTTATTTTCTATTGCTTGTTTCTGTTACGAACCCCTCCTCCCTATTCCCTTTATGTGCTTTGAGTTACAGTTTAAAACATGGCAATATACAAGTTATTGTCTATGGATGAAACTTGATCCTTTAGGGGATCCTGACCTCTAAACAATGTGTTCCTGTAGGCTTATGGGTGTGCTAGCATCTCCCATTGTTGGGTTATGCCCACTAGCCTGCTATTTACCTCTTGCAACTCCCCATTCCCTATATACCTATTTGTACTGTTTCCCTTCCTTTTTTTACCTTTCAGAATTCTGCACTTGCACTTTCTCTCTTAGTTCCTAAGTTCTGCTCCCCCCCCCCTCTTGTGATCCTTGCCTTGGGACCTTGAGTTCCCTCTGAACTTGGACACCTGAGGGCTGGCCCTTCCATACCGCACTTTGGATTAATATGGTGATACATTTGGGTGTAAGCACTTCCCGGAGTTCTTATGAAGCTCTTAGGGAACTCTGACACACCCAAGTTGTGGAAAGGCTTTGAAACATGATCTTTGGAGATGGTTTACTTCATACTTCAGACAGGAAGTCTGAATCAGGCTCTCCTTGGTTGTAATTTTCAATTTCTGATGTATTTTATTTTCTTGATTTTCTTTGAACTGTAATTACTTTGTAATAAACTTTTGGGGACGGTTAGTGAAAAGGGAGGGGTAACCATGCATGTAAAAGGGTAGATAACTTGCCTATAGGAATCTTTAATTTCAGTATTTTCTCATATAGTTACCATGCCTATAAGATTTCTGCATTTTTCATGTATTTACCATGCCTATAAGCATTCCTGCATTCTCATTTAGTTACCATGTCTATAATAACTTCAGCATTCTCATTTAGATGCCATGACTATAGATATTCTGCACTTTCATGTAGATATTAAGTCTATAGCTTCTGCACACGCACGTAGAAAATATGCCTATATGTCCTTTCTGATTCTTGCATACCTGCTTTTCACTAGGAAAACTTGTCTTTAGGTCTTAATAACCAAAAAATGTAATCAGATATCACGCAACGCTTAGATATCATGTTGTGGAATTTCTATACTCTTCCATGACTATAACAATGTTTTTTTAGTTGGCAAATACATAGAAAGCACAGTAGTAATGCATTACCAATTGCAGAACTTGTGCTCTTCTACTAAAACTTGCTTTAGACTGGAAACTTTCTTTTTTCCTAAATTAATCTGCAATCAGTTTTCTTCTTTGTTTCTAAAATCAGTAGATATCATGCCTATAGGTTCCGTCTAACACTTAGGCAAACCATAGGATAAGTTTTTAAACCAAATCAGATTTTATTAACTACAACCAGTAGGCAGGCCTCAGTCGGGCTTCCTATTTGAACTAGGTAATAAATAAGTCTGCCTCAAATCTTTATGTTTTAATTAGACCTTAAATAGTACATGCAAGTCATGCTAACTACTTTCTTTTCTTTGTCTAATGGAGGTCTGTTTGAGCCTTACGTTTGTTTACATGTTTCCCCATACATGTTATAGTGTTTTTGCTTGTGGCATTAGTATTTTTACCTTTGAAACCACAAATAAGCCAACCTCTTCTCCCTCTTTTAGGGTTAGTAGTCCCAATCACCTTTGGGACTGATAGGATCGGGTCGAGTAATAGCATGCAATAAGAAAACGAGACTATTTCGCGCTTTAATACCTTAACGGGGTGGGAAAGGGTAGATATGGATATGATGATCACGCGATAACACCACATGTATAAGTGATAACCGGGTGTTGTGTGGGGTGATCCATATTATTAATAAACCTAGGACCCCTTTTCCTTTGTTCTTTGTTTCTTTTAAATCTTTTAAAACATTTCTTCTAAATAACTCTCTTTAATGCTTTTCGACTTTGTGTGTTTCTAGCCTTTATGTGATAAATCCCCTCTTATTTGAAGTCTTACTTTCCTATGTGTTATTTGTACTTTAAGTCACAACAATAGCTTGGCCGGGAACTACACTAGTGGATTCTGAGGGGTGCCTAACACCTTTCCCTTGGAATAATTTCAAGCCCTTACCCAATCTCTGCTTATCCAAACAAAACCCTTCTTAGTGTCATAATGCACTTAAATCATTAGATGGAGACTCTTCAATTCTCTTAAACCCAATTTCCAAAAAGGAACGAGTTGTCCTTCCAAATGTCATAAACCCGATTTCGCAAGAAAAAGGGGTCGCGACAGCATGGCTACTCTGTTGGGGATATCTTTTAGGCTTTTACCATTTCAAGCTATTACTGTGACTTTAAATTTCTTATATTCCTTTACTTGTTTTAAGCATTTAATTCCCTCTACTATCATGAAACTGACTTGTCGTTCTTTCTTTTACTGCTTTCCTTTACTGCAATCCCGTATTACTGTTTTAAATTGTTGTAATTATTATTATGAATGTGAAAATACGTGGAAACTTGTTTTAATTATTGCATAAGCATGTTTGCAACATCATATTCCCCTCGTGCAGAACAAAATACCATAGCAACGCTTATAATGAGCGGTTGCGCCCTTCCAATATTATTACCCCTAAACCTGGCAAAGGTATATTTGCAGTAAAACCAGTCGATCAATTGTGTAGTCGACGGATCCGTGCCTTTCCCTCTTGAGTTGTCCGCTCAAGGGTACCAGTCTAATACCCCATAGAAACCTTACTCTATTGTGCATGGATCATGGTAAAAACTAACGGAGTCAGTTATGTTGTCCGCATAATGACTCTTTAAGATAGCCTTGTCCAAAGTCCACTGGGTTTCCCCAAAACCCAAACGGACACTACCATATTTTTTGCATTTATTTGGAGAACTAAATGTTTCTATGCCAATTATTGATATTTAGTAGTCGAGTCTGGTGGGGTAAGCGCCTAACTTTTTGTCTTGCAGAAACATGAGGCACGAAGTCCCCAGATTCGGCACAGTCACCAATATCCATCCCAAATTGCTAAGCTGGTGGAAGGATCCTCACTCCAGTGATCAGACTCTCATCCGAAAATATTTGGGGAACCTACCCTCTTTGTAAATTTAACCCAAAAACAAAATCATAGAAGCTGCTACTCTATTTTGGGATTGTGATAGGTCTGTGTTCCGCTTCGGAGACATTGAGATGACACCATTGCTCGAGGAAATAGGAGGACTGACTGATATACCGTGGGAAACTCCGATTTTATTAATGCCAAAAAATTAAAAAGGTAGAGGTTTTCTCAAAATTATGGGTCTAAAGAAGAATCCAGACTTGACATGTTTGAAAGAGTTGTACATTCCCTTTGACTACTTGTACGAGTGGTACGATCACAATAAATCTTACCGTACTTATCCTGATGAGTTTGCCCTTACATCATTGAGGCATATTCACTGAAGGGTATTTGTCTTCATGTTCTGTTTCTTGGGGATGATATTATTTCCAATGAAGAAAGAAAGCATCCATACCAGGCTAGCTATGGTCACCAAAACTCTAATGGAAGGAATTGACGGACAACCATTCAGTCTTGTGTCGATGATCATTGCAGAGATATATCAAGCCCTAGAAAGGTGTCAACATGGAGCCAAACATTTTGAGGGTTTCAATCTGCTACTTCAACTATGGCTCGTGGAACATCTATAAAAGAGTGAGTACCGACAAGAAATCCATCGAAGGGACCTGGACGATCATATCGCCTTTCATCACCCAAAGCGAATGAATTACATGCCCAACATGTTCGCCTAACCGGAGAATGCTAGAAAATGGGTCGAACTCTTTGACTGAGGATTGAGTACAATGGATGTTCGAGTGGTTCCCTACTGAAGAATTCATCGTTCGATCTAGGGATGCTCCATTTCTAATACTGATTGATTTGAGGGGAACCTACCCTTATGTCCCTCTCTGAGTTGTGAGACAAGCTGGCAGGAAGCAGGTTATACCAAGGGTTGACAAGATGAGTCACTTCCGGGCTGACTTCCAGAATGACGATAGTCCGTACAGGTGCCAGGCTCATCATATGTGGCACTGCAAAATTGTCTTGGGAAAGGACACCATCGAACTAGAACGATACCATGCTGGTTGTACCTCACACTAATCAGGCTAGCTGGAGGACAATCACAATGGTCCGGGTCAACCTGGGTTTGTTCGAGGTCACAGGATCATCGATGAAAAGGCTGAGGCACAGGTCAAGTACAACCAACTGCACAAGAGGATTCAGGAATGTGAAAACGAGCACTGTGAAATACAAGAAGCCAATCACAAAACTAATTGAAGAATGGAAGGATATGGCTGTCAGCGCCAACAAACAATTGGTCTGTTTGGAGCGGGGTATAGTGGAACTAGAAAAGAAGTTTTTGAAGAGGGTCGAAGACTGCCGGACTGCTGAAGGAAATGAAGGCGGACATTTGGCCAGAGCCTACTTGCTACAAGGACGGCGCGAGCTGGGAGAGCTGTTCGATGGAGCCAACAATGCCGAGTCTGGGGAAGGTCCCTCCGGGACCAAATAGATAGGAGTTTGTTTCCGCTTTATAAGATGTAATAAGGTCGATGGCCATTAGTGAATTTTTATTTCTTATTATTTAGTGTCGTTTTGGGATTCGTCTACCTTTTATCAATAAAATGAGGCATTTAGCATTCTAAGTTCTCCAAATTAATTTGTCGCTAGGCCTACCTCGGGCACAACGAGGTCCCCAAAATTAGTACACGCTATATATTTCAGCACTATGTGTTTAAATATTACAACTTTATTTATATATAATCATTACTGACTTATTACCTTTTTGTTTTTACTTTTTGTTTATTTCCCTCCCCAAAGGTTAGTTCGTGAACTCTGGCAACATCATCATATTTTATGAGATCCAGGGGCCCTCAACCTACTCATATTCCCAGTCTTGTCAGACACAAAAACAAAGGAAAAATGGAAGATTTGAACAACTCAGCTGAATAGGTAGAGGTTACTCATGGCACTATGGTCCCCAAGGAAAATGCATCCCAGTTAGAACAAAAGCTGTTGAAGTTTCAGGAAGAGCTTGATCAAGTCCGGAATCTGGCAAATTTGTCATTTTCCCTCGCCACTCCAGAGATTACTTTCCCAAATACTCAGAATCCCGTACCTCCGCAAAACATCCCAAAGCAACAAAATCATCCTGCTCCTCACCACCACTGCAATACCTGCCATACCTCCAATAACACCCCACTGATCATCCTAGAACGCCAAAACTCCATGGATGACCACTGCCACACCCAACACAATACCCCCATCTACGTGGAGACTGTGCCACACTCCACCCAGCCCATCTCAAGCACACCCGAGTATAATGATACGGACTTGCTCATCAGAAATTTGGCCGAAGAGCATACAGTTTGACTAGCATAATTCAAGGCGTTGAAGGAAGTAAGGGAATTGAGGGGCTAAACTATGAAGATCTTTGCATACAGCCTGATATCGAACTGCCCGAGGGATACAAACCTCCCAAGTTCGAAATGTTTGATGGTATAGGGGATCCCAGGGTCCACTTGAGAACATACTTTGACAAGCTGGTTGGAGTGGGAAAAGATGAGAAAATCCGCATGAAGCTTTTCATAAGGAGCTTGAAGGGAGAGGTGGTCAAGCTGGGTAAGCATGGCGTCTGATTTTATGGACAGATTCAGGTTTAATACGGAGAACGCGCTAGATGTGTTCTACATCCAAAACTTGAAGAAGAAGCCCACAGAGACCTTTCATAAATATGATACTCGATGGAGATCAGAAGCTGCTAAGGTTAGGCCGCTTTGGAAGAAGAGCAGATGAAAAAATTCTTCGTTCGGGCCCAAGACCCAGAATATTATGAGAGGCTGATGATGATCGAGAATCATAAATTTTCGGACAACATCAAGCTAGGAGAGAGGATCGAGGAAGGCATCAAGAGTGGTATGGTTACGAATTTTGAGCCTTGCAAGCTACTAATAAGGCTTTACAGTCTAGTGGTACGTCCAAGAAAAGGGACGTAGGTGCTGTAATAGTTGCGCAGAGAACCAAATCCCCCATCAAGTATCAAACACACCCAATACCTCCAATCACCTATCAGCATACCCCAAATTACCAAGCGCCCTCACCCACTTACCAAACTCCACCACCCACTTATTAGTCAACACCACCATATCAGCCCACTTCACCCAAATACTCCCAACCAGCACATGTTTACCAAACATACAACACCCAACCATCACACTATCAATCACCTCCCCCATATCAAAACTTCACTAGACCTTGACCAAATTTCGACCGCAGACCTCCCAAATAGTATACCGACATTGCTGAACCAATTGACCACTTGCACCAAAGACTCAAAGCTACTGGTTATGTCACCCCTATCCATGCCATAACCTTAGAAAACCCTTCTCAGTGGGTCTATCCAAATAAATCCTATGCGTACCATGCTGGCATGAAAGAGCATACCATTGATGAATATCGCTCTCTAAAGGATAAGATCCAAACTTTGATTGGTAACAAGATCAATGTAGCAAAGGAGCCTGCTTCGAATGTCAATAATAACCCTCTACTAGACTACAAGGGTGGAGGCATTCACATGATTGAAAAAGAGGATGACTCAGACCACAAGGGATCACTTATTTTAATCACAGAAGGCGACGATCCAAAGAAGCCAATATTCACCCTCAATCTAATTGTGGTCCAGATTCAGCCTTTTGGGGATGCCAAGGTAAATATGTCCATACCACTCGAGTTTGAAGGACCATACTTTGCAAAGACACCAGCGCCAATTGAGGTTGAGTTTATATCACCGGCAAACACACCTACACCTTTTGAAGTTGCAGTCTTACCGCCTAAGGGGCCTGCTCCGATCGGAGTAAAGATAGCCACGCCAATTCCAGTAGCAATGTCAGCAGTAACACCATTCCACACAAAGGCTATACCCTAGGACTACACAGCTGAAACTAGAAGAAAGGGGAAGGTCAAGTTCGGGGAAGTAGTTGCGGCACAGGGTATGACAAGAACCGGCAGGGTTTACACCCCGGAGCATTTAGTTGATTCCAGCAAGTAGGCCTCAAATCAACCAACCATCATTGAAACTGTGCCCGACAATCTCTGGAGAAATATACAAGCCAAAGAATACTCAGTCGTTGATCAGTTGAACAAAACACCGGCCCAGATTTCTATCCTTGCTTTGCTACAAAGTTTCGATGCACACAAATGCCTTGTTAAGAGTGCTGAGTGAGGCATATGTACCAAGTAACATCACCAGTGGAGAGATGGCGAACATGGTAGGGCAGGTATTGGAAAGTCACAATATCACTTTTCACGAAGATGAGCTACCACCAGAGGGGTTGAGTCACAACAAGGCATTGTACATCACCGTGCAGTGTGAAGATTATTTTATCACCAGAATCCTGATTGACGAAGGATCCAGCCTCAACATTTGCCCACTGGTAACACTCAAGGCATTAGGAAAGGGGCTGCATGAGATCAAGGACGGGGCTATCAATGTCAAAGGTTTCGATGAATCCCAAAGGTCTACTATTGGGGAAATTAGTTTGTGTTTGCAAATGGGTTTCCTACTTGGTTTGATGTTCATTTTCAAGTGATAGACGTACCGACATCTTACAATTTGTTGTTGGGACGACCATGGATTCATGCCAATGGGGCCGTAGCGTCAACACTACATCAGGTAGTGAAGTTTGAGTGGAATCACTAAGAGGTGATCATTCACGGCGATGGTAGCAATTCCATATACAATCGCCAGACCATTCCAGCAATTGGAGGAAGAAGAAGGATAGGCGGAGAAACTTACCACCACAGCGAGCGAGTCAACACCGTTGATAAAGATAAATGGTGAGATAACAAAATCGAAAGCATATTGAACTGGAGTGGGTATGAACCTGGCAAGGGACTTGGCAATAACCTCCAAGGAATCGCTAAGCCGATCAAGCTCAAGAAATATGGCACGATTTTCGGACTAGGGTATGAGTATACCTAGAAAGAATTCAACGTGTCGCCACCATGGCACGGTCCTTACTACCCATTGGAGCAGCCAACACCCCATTTGGAATAGACTTTCTAACCGGCCAAAGTTGTCTATGGGTCGGAAGAAGTGGAAGCACTGGTAGCAGTAAGAAATTTGTTCTTAGAAGACGATGACATGGATTGTTGTGTCATTTTTTAGGAGGAGGGGGAGGAAGGCCCTTCGATATAGGCTGTAAGCAGAGGAGCATGCCTCAATAACTGGACTATCAGAACCATCAGATCCCGGTAAGCCTCGGGGTAGCAAGGCTAAACAAGCATCATGCACTATTTTATTTCACTAGTTTACTTTCCTTTCACATTTTATTTTTCTGCAAGAAAGAGCTTCCATGTTAAAAAATAGTTATGGAATTTACCAAAGCATTTCGATTTTCTTATAAATCTTACTCTTATTATTTTCTCTCATTACTTTACTTATACAGCATTACTATTACTTATCTTGATGAACCAATGACTGTGGCATGCAACGAGATAACGCAACAAATGGACGTAGATTCAGATGAGGAGGATATACCGGAAGAGATTATTAAAGAAGTTGAGAATTTTGAGAACGGACCTAAGTCCAACCTGGACGAGACTGAGACTGTTAACCTGGGAGATGCAGAAAACATCAAAGAAACACGGATCAACGTTCATTTGTCACCAGCAGAAAAGGAAGAATACACAGAGTTTCTAAGAGAATATGAGGACATATTCGCCTGGTCGTATGATGACATGACTGGTTTGAGTACATCTATTGTGGCTTACAAATTTCCAACTCATCCAGCATGTCCGTCGGTAAAACAGAAGATCAGAAAGTTCAAGCCGGATATGAGTTTGAAAATCAAGGAAGAAGTCACTAAGCAAGTCAAGGCTAAAGTTCTCAGGGTAGTAGAGTATCCGACATGGTTAGCCAACATTGTGCCAGTACCAAAGAAATATGGGAAGGTTAGGGTCTGTGTCGACTATCGGGATCTCAACCGGGCCAGTCCGAAAGACGACTTCCCTTTGCCAAATAAACACATCATGATTGAAAATTGCACCAAGCACGAGTTGCAATCATTTGTAGAATGTTTCGCTGGTTATCATCAGATTTGGATGGATGAAGAAGATGCTGAGAAAACGGCTTTCATTACGCCGTGGGGAATGTACTGCTACAAGATGATGACGTTTGGGTTAAAGAATGTAGGTGCCACCTACATGAGGGCCATGACTACCATTTTCCATGACATGATACACAAGGAGATCGAAGTATATATGGATGATATCATCATCAAATCCAAGAAAGCCACTGATCACATGGAAGATCTGAGAAAGTTTTTCAACAGACTGAGAACCTGAAACTGAATCCCGCAAAGTGTGCATTCGGGGTTCCAGCTGGAACATTGCTTGGGTTTATTGTGAGTCGCCGGGGAATAGAACTGGATCCACCAAAAGTCAAAGCCATTTAAGAATTGCCATTGCCAAAGAACAAGAAGGATGTAATGAGTTTCTTGGGGAGTCTTAACTACATCAGCCGGTTCATAGCCCAATCTACGGTTATTTATGAGCCGATCTTCAAAATATTGAAGAAGGATGCCGCCACCAAATGGACCGATGAATGCCAGAAAGCTTTCGACAGAATCAAGGAATACTTATCAACACCACCAGTCTTGGTCCCGCCTGAGCCAGGTTGACCTTTGCTACTCTACATCACAGTGTTAGATGGTGCCTCCGGTTGCATCCTAGGGCAACATGATGAAAGAGGAAAGAAAGAACAAGCCATTTACTACCTCAGCAAAAAGTTCACTCCATACGAGGCCCGATATTCTCCGTTAGAATGCACCTGTTGTGCTCTAACTTGGGTGGCCCAGAATCTGAGGCACTACTTCTGTGCCTATACTACATATCTCATATCAAGGATGTATCCATTGAAGTACATCTTTCAGAAGCCTATGCCCACTGCTAAGCTCGCCAAGTGGCAAATCCTGTTAAGTGAGTTCAAAATCATCTACGTAAGCAAACAAAGGACAGGCACTAGAAGATCACCTTGCTGAAAACCCTGTGGACGGAGAATACAAACCCCTGAAAACGTATTTTCCAGATGAAGAGGTATCACTCATAGGAGAAGATATTGCAGATTCCTATGACGGTTGGAGAATGTTTTTCGACGGAGCAGCGAATTTCAAAGGAGTTGGCATAGGGCCAATCCTAGTATCAGAAACCGGTCAGCATCATCCGGTGTCTGCCAAACTCAGGTTTTCTAGCACCAACAATATGGCCAAGTACGAAGCCTGCATCTTAGGGCTCAAGATGACCATTGACATGAACATCCAAGAGTTGCTAATAATTGGGGACTCAGACCGACTTATACATCATGTCACGACCCCAGTTCAACCTCCATGAATATGTCGTGATGGCACCTAGTCCCTATGACTAGGTAAGACTAACAATGCACAAGATAAACCAAAATTTGCAGAAGAAAATAAATAAAACTGAACTGGTAAAATAAACAGGGTTTAAGGTGCCGCTCGGCATATACCACAACAATTCTCAAAGCTAACAAACTCCCCAAAACCCGAAACAAACAAATCACTAGCTCTGGGATAGATAAGAGGCTCTGACTCAAGAATATCTATACAAAGGAAAAAAAAAATATTGGAAGAACTATACTTATTACAGAAAAGCTGGAAAGGGAATCCTCGGTCTGTGGACGTAGCAGATATACCTTGAAGTCTCTACTAATACGCCTCCTTCCAAGGCTGACAGAACTGAACGGGAGTACCTGTATCTGCACAACAAAAATATGCAGAAGAGTAGTTTGAGCACACCACGGCGGTGCCCAGTAAGTATCAAGACTAACCTCGGTAGAGTAGTGACGAGGAACAGTCAAGGCACCTACCGGTCGATAAACAATATAATCATAGGAATAATAGTAACGACATATGAATATGTAAAGAATGCATGAATGACCAAAAATGCTACAATTCACAATAAGGGATAAATACAACAATTTACAACAAGAATATAATAAACGATGATACAAAGGGACGGCAGAATCACAATCCAAATCCTAAGGTCATAACACAGCAAAGGGAAAAACAACTCAATAACTCATATCATACAATGATGTTCACAAAAGGTCTTATCCTACTCTTTCCACAATTTCACCAAGTCTCGGACAAACCACAACTCGCGAAGACCCATCATATGAAATCTAACAATTGGCATCTTGTGCCCCATCAATCTCATGGTCATACCAACAACTAACTGCCTAACTAGAGCCACTCTCACAAATATAAAGGATAAACGAGGGCATACCTCCACCCTTAGAAAAATCAGGAGAAATTCATCTATGATATGAGTGTTCAACTGCGTGTATGCTTGTGCAAATATTTCTAACAAAAATTCTACCGACTAGCAAACATGAAAAGGAGGACGGACCGCACGTACGATGTCCCCTCACAACTCCCAAGCGGTAACGTTCATACAGGTAAACAACCCATAATCACAATATAAAATAAATAGGAATAACTCCACAGGCCGTCACAACTCTATACAATCAATCCCTGACATAGCCCACCTTATTTTGCCACATGTGCGATAAATAATATAATAGGCACCTCCTTATTTCGCCATACGTGCATAACAATGTCCCACCTTATTCCTCCATATGCACAACCCACATATAAGCATATAACATATCCCGCCTTATTACGCCGCACGTGCAAAACATTAATAACAACAATATCACGGCAAAGACCTCGTGCAACCATTCAACAACAAGCGCACGGCAAAAACCTCGTGCATCACAATATCAACAACCGCACGACAGTGCATCACAATATCAACAAACGCACAGTAGAGACCTCGTGCGTCACAATACCAACAACCGCACGACAGAGACCTCGTGCATCACAATATCAACAACCAGGAAGTTAACATGAATCAAATAATTAAAATTAAGAAAATATCAACTAAACATGGGATATCTAATTCCTTCCCAATTAAGACCAATTATTTACACGAGAGATAGAAATGAGGCTTTCCAAATAAAGACAAGCAGTTAGGAAAGATAGTTTGACTATGGAGGGGTAAATGTCCATAGTTAAACAAGTAAAAATCAATTAGGCAACAAGAATAACCAAAAAGGGCAATAAATTCCAAGTAAGTCATGTAGAGGTGAAGCTAATAACACGGAACTCAATCGTATCAAGAACAACTTCATATTCGGTGATTATAAGGATCTAAGAGCCAAAAAAGGGAAATTTTCCACAAATAAATCCAAGCACGCACTCGCCACCTCACGTACAAGGAATAAAATTAGCAAGGAAGACTCAATTCCTAAGGGGAAGTCCTCCACACAAGGTTAGGCAAGATACTTACCTCGAACCGGCTCAATATCACTAGAAACCGCGCCTTTGCCACGAGTATCCGACTCCAAATGGCTCAAATCTATTCAATTCAATTATGCATCGTAAATAATATTGCAAACAATTGATTCCACTATTAAAATTAAAGCTAGGGCGCGAAAATAGGTAAAATGACCAAAATGCCCCTCCAGCCAACGTCTCAGAATCGAATAATTTTCACATTTTCAGATCCCTCGTACTCTCACGAGTCTAACCATATAAAAATCTCCCAAATCGGAGGTCAAGTCCCCCTCAAAACCCAATAGTTAAGTCTAAGAAGTTTCATCCAATTTTCCACAATTTTGACCTTGAATTCGAATTCTTATGGTGAATTTAACTAGATATTGATAGAAAACAACCTAATGAGGTTAAGGAAACATTACCTAGTGATCTCCTCTTCAAAATCCACCCAAAATTGCATTCTCCCGAGCTAAATTTTGATTTCTCTAACTTTTCAAATAAACCCTCGGATTTTTCTATTTCATACCAGTGATTTCCGCTTTTGTGGTCCAAGGACCGCTTCTGCAGTCCCGCTTTTGTGGAAAAACCAACCGCTTCTGCGGTTCTCTTAATTAGCCGACCAACCACTTCTGCGGTCCACCCATCTCGCTTCTGCAGAAATTACACCGCTTCTGCGGTTCCCAAGGCAACGTCCACTTTTCGCTTCTGCGGCATCGCTTCTGCGGTTCCCAAGCCGCAGAAGCGAAAACACCAGAAGGCCTGCTGCAAATTTCCTTCTAACTTTAAAATTTACCCATTGAGCATCCGAAACACACCCGAGGCCCCCGGAACCTTAACTATTCACACACATAAGTCATATAACCTAACACGGACTCGCTCGAAGTTCCAAATCATATAACACAACATCGAAACGACAAATCAAACCAAAAATCAAGTTTATGAACTTATAAATCTTCAAATATCGAAATCCATGCCGAAACCTATCAATTCAACTCGAAATGATGCCAAATTTTGCAGTCAAGTCCAAAATGACATAACGGAGCTGTTCTAACTCTCGAAATCGCATTCCGACCCCGATATCTCAAAAGTCAACTGTGGGTCAAACTTCTTCGTTTTCCAACTTCAACTTCCGCCGAATTGCCTCTATTACTGTACGGACCTCCAAATCCGAATCCGGATGCGCACCTAAGTCCAAAATCACCATACGAAGCTGTTGAGATCATCCACAGCCCATTCTAGGATCGTTTATCCAAAAGTCCAATTCCGGTCAACTTTTCACCGTTCTAACTTCCAAAACAAGGTTTCTTCTCTAAATTTGACTCTGCACCATCCGAAAGCCGAATTCCACCATGCACGCAATTCAATACTCATATTCTGAAGCTATTCCAGACCTTATACCGCTGAACGGAGCTTAGTTTCTCAAAATGACCGGTCGGGTCATTACACATCAGGTACGAGAAGAATGGGCAACTATCGATGCCCTCTTTTTCTAAAGCGAAATCGGGTTCACGACATTTAGGAAGACAACTCTATTCCCATTAGGGAATTAGGTTTTGGTTTTTTGGAGAGTCGCCACCTAATGATTATAGTGCATTAGGACACTTTTTAGAAGAATTAAAGATGAAAACCAGAGTTTGGGTAAGGGCTTGAAATTATCTTGAGGGAAGGTGTTAGGCACCCCTCAAGATCTACTAGTGTGGTTCCGGGCCATGCTACAATTATGACTTTGAATGCAAACACAAATAAACAATCAAGTATTGCAAATAAGAAGCATAAAAGGGTTAAAAGAAGTGCTGAAATTCAGGAAAGAAACTGCTTTGTTATAAAAGAAATACTCAAGTAAAGGGAAGGGATCAAACAATCGATGCAAGCAACTTAAAAGTCGTATAAGAAATAGAAGTTAAAAGTGCAACAACTTTTAAAATTCTAAAAATTATTAACTAATAAAGAGGGAGGGGGTCCTAGGTTTACACATTACATGGATCATTCGCACAACACTGGTACCCAATTGTACGCATAGTGTTATCGTGTAATCATCATCTCCATGTCTACCCTTCCCACCCCGTTAAGGTGTTAAAGCGCGGAATGGTATCGTTTACTTATTGCATGTTATTACCCGTCCCGATCCTATCAGTCCTGGAGGCAAATAGACTACTAATCTTAAAGGGAAAGGGGTTTGGGACTTTTAGAAGTTTCAAAGGATAAAATATTAAGGCGTCAATCAAAACAATTAGTTGCAAACAGAAGGGGGAGCAGACAAGCAAGCAAGGCTCAAATATGCCTCCATAAACCATCAAAAATCACAGGGTTTAGCATGTCTTTCACTTACTGATTTTGGTCTTATTTAAATAAAGTGACAAGCAGACTGGTTCAATGCATATTTTTAGGCGAAAAGTCTACATTAGTCATACCTGAATGTAGTTGTTTGAAAACTCATCTGATTGACTTAAGTGTTAATTAGAACTAGGTGTGACATATATTGATTTTAGGAACAGATGCACAAACTTAACAGGGGTTACTGATTTAGTGGGAAAATACAAGCTACAACGAGTGTTATCTATTTTGGTTCAAAGCTTCCAATAGGCATGCAAGAATTGCCTAGGAACATGGCTTCTACATGTGGTTTTATTATTATTTACCTACAGATGGCTTGCCTAATGTCGTTTTCAGAATTTAGCAGTTTGGTAGAGCATGTTTTATATGAAATTGTGAAACAATTAGGAATTGACCTATTGGCAGTATATATACGCATGTTTGCAAGAATTTAACCTATGAGCAGGATTTCTAGACGTGAGTTTTTGCAGAAATTAAAGTTTAAAAATGTATAGGCATGATTTCTAGGCAGGTATGCAGAAATGGAAGCTGGAAACCTATAGGCATGATTTCTAGGCGGATATGCGTAAATGAAAGTTAAACCTATAGGCAAGATTTCTAGGCGGATATGCGTAAATGAAAATTAAACCTATAGGCATGATTTCTAGGCGTTTGCAGAAATAAAAGAAATTTTAAACCTATAGGCAGGATCTCTACCCTTGGTGCAGAAAATAAATCTGATCCCCCTTCTTTACTAAGCTCCCCAGAGTTTTATACAAATTATTACAACCCAAATGAAACAACTAAAATAATAAAGGGTACATCAGAAAATCCTCAGCTACATACGAGAAGCCTAATCCAGACTTGAGGCCTAATAATATGAGATTGAACCACTTCCGAGATCCAGATTTCCAAGCCTTCTCTTATCTAAGGTGTTTCAGAGATCCAAAGGATTTCAGGAACCCCAGGCAGTGCATACACCCAAGATATTAACGAAAATTGAGTTGTGCAGTGCGGAAGAGCCAGCCCTTATGTGTCCAAGTTCAGAGGGAGCTACAGGGTCCCAAGGCAAGGCTCACACAAGGGGGGTCAGAACTTAAATTCTAGGAGTTGAGTGTAAGTGCAGTAGAAAAGAGTAGGAGGACTACCCAGGTAGGTTGGTGGTCATTCCCAGCCACAATAAGACTGGCACACCCCTGACCAACCTATGATCAAGCATTTAGGGAGTACAGACCCATTAGAGGTCAAGTCATGGCCTGAACAGTAATCAAGAGTACTGCCAAGCCAAGACTGTTACTCAGCGTACACACAATAGGGAATGGGGATGGGAAATTAACAAGCTTAGGACCCCAAAGGATCCAGTTCATAGCCATGGACAATGATTTCAGGCATTGCCATGTTTTCTGAACCATAACTTAAAGCATACAAAGGGGATATGAGGGTTTGGGATTCATTAAGTATAAAATACATGACAAACAATTGACAGGATGCATATGTGATTTAAACACTGAATTACAAGGGAAAGGGGAAACATGTTACAGCATGCTAGAAACAAGTGTCAACTAAAGAGCTGGACAGAAGTAGGCAGAAGTAAAACACATTGTTGTTGAGACATGTAAAATTAAGGACATACCAGTAAAGAAGCAAAGGTGCAGAAGAAAGTAGAGTGAACAAAAATCCACAGCAGCACAAGTATCAGAAAGAGGGAAAAAGTTTTAAGTGAAAGTGATTTTTTTTTTTGAACTCAGATGGCCTTTTATGTTCGTGTGTTTAAAGAAAAGGGAGGAGAGTATTTATAGCTTTGAAAACGTGTAGAGAAAATAAGGTAACAAGTACCAATCTATCATAAATATGGCATGGTTACAAATCAGAATCAAATTAGTATAAGACTTCCCTTTAATCAGGGGATTTTTATTCAAACGGATACTAACAGGATTCAAATAAGGAAAGGGAGAATAAGCCTTGTAAAAAGAATGAATGTTACCATAAAAGAAGCAGTAAGGTAATACAATGGGCAATTAAGTCTAAGTACAGGGTTTAAAATTATTTTTTGAAAGATTCAGGGAGGCCAATCAAAGGAAAAGAATCAATTACCCCTTAACGGGCAAGTAAAATCAGAATTTCACAAAGGAAAAGTTTTGAAAATTAATCACAAGTTATAGAAGGAACTCAGTATATATATATATATATGAATGCACAAGTAATAGGCACCTGAAGCCAAGTTATTGCAAAATAACAGTATATAGTAGTAACTAAAAGGAAGATATTTGAAGCATGATAGTCAAGTTTCAATGTTTAACAATAGAGGAAAAGATCAGAAGCATGCAAAGAACTCAGAACCAAAAATATTCAAGAGAATGGAAGCACACTGCGATTTCAACAAACGAGTTGCACAAACAACTTTAAAGAAATTGAATAGTTCCCAAAGAAACTAGGGTTTTCGAAAATCAAACGAGTTTAGAGGAGATGAGCAGTCAAACAAATAAATAGGTTTAGAATCTCGTACAAACCCCAAAATTAGGGTTTACACTTATGCTAAATCAGATATAGGAGAAGGTAAATCAAGTGAATAATAAACAGAAACTCACATAAAATCCCTAAAATTAGGGTTTTCAACATGCTAACTCAGATGAAAATAAGGTGAATCAAACAACCATTAACAAACAGACCAGGAAACTCAAAAAAATCCCCAAGAAAATTAGGGTTTTCAGCATGCGAGTTCAGATAGAAGATAACAAAAACAAACACAGTGAAAACATGTCGAGAATCAAAGGAAAGATGTTCGAGATAAAATAACATGAAACCCTAGTTGAGGAAATAAGAATTTCTGAAAGCAAAAATTAAAGAATCTTTGAGAAAAATGCATAGAAGGTTCACACACGTAGATCCAGAATAGATCTAAAATAAATCGAAGGAACCTTAGAGATTAGGGTTTCGTAAGAAACCCAGGTGACTAGATAGGATTTGGAAACCATCGATCTGAGCAGAGAAGTCGAAGATCGAACTCGAATAGCCATGACTGGCCGAACAAAGGTTGAAGACGATCGGAGAACAGTCATCAATCAAAGGTGTGGTCGGAACCCTTCAAGATCTGGTCATTGGACTTTTAGAAGTGAGCATGCAGAAGCCATGGGAGGCTAGGATAGGCCTCCGATGAGCCTGAGAAGCCATAGATTAGGGCTTAGATGAGAGGCGGCAGCTAGGGTTTGAGGTAGTGTTGAGAGAGAGTTGAGAGAGGAGAGGATTCAAGGGCAGCGGATGAGAGAAAATGAATTATGGTTGGGAGGTTTGGTAAATTAAAAAAGGAAAGGGCGTGTTTGGGCCGTTGATCTTCTAGATCAACGGTTGTGATTAAATGGGAGATCCGGTCGGGTATTAAAATGGGTTGTGGGTTGGGTTAGTTTTGAAAATGGGCCGGTTGAAATTGGGTTCAAATTGGGGCTGCAATGTGGCTATGATTGAAATGTAAATGGGCTATAAGTTAAATATCCAATTTTTTCTCTTTTAATTTAATAAAATAGTAATACTGATTTTCAAAACAAATTAAATATACTGGGTAAATAAGTGTTATATAAATATTAATTATAAAATATTGGGATTAGTTTTATAAGCGTAAAATATCATGAATTACAAGATAGGCTATAATTGCAATTATGTGCAATTTAGCTTTATAAATACCAAAAAAAATTTGTAAAAATATGTGAAAATTACCTTAATTATATTTTGGTGTAAATGTGAAAATAAAATGAATTATTCACCAAAATAATATTTTTGGAAATAATTATTGGATTTTGTTGTGTAAAAATAGGCAATAAATTGGTTTTAAAAATCATTAAAAATGTCAAAACTCTTGGATGTGCTTATATATGCACCAATATGCTATTTTGGAAATATTTGGGTACAAAAATACTTAAGGAAAAATTGGGTATCAACAGCGACCAAGAATTCCAAGATACTCCCTTATCTGCATCATGTGCAGGAGTTGAGAAAGAGGTTCACAAAGACAGAGTTCCAGCATGTTCCCAGAGTCCAGAATGAGTTTTCCGATGAATTGGCTACTCTATCGTCCATGATATAGCACCCAGATACAAACTTCATTGATCCTATTCCAGTAAAGATCCATGATCATCCCGCTTATTGTGCTCATGTTGAAGAGGAAGTAGATGGAAAACCTTGGTCTCATGACATCAAGGAATATTTGGCAAAAGGAGAGTATCCAGGGCTTGCAAATCCTACTCAAAAGCGCACCCTTCGAAGATTGTCCAACAATTTCTTTCACAGCGGAGGGATCCTATATTGGAGGACTCCAATTTAGGATTACTAAGGTGTATCGACGAAAAGGAAGCATCTAAACTGCTGGAGGAAATTCATGCCGGGACATGTGGTCGACATATGAACGGTTTTGTCTTAGCAAAGAAGATCCTCCAAGCTGGTTACTTCTGGATGACTATGGAGATGGACTGCATCCAGTACATTCGAAAATGCCACCGCTGCCAGATACATGCTGACATGATAAAGGTACCTCCAAATGAGCTTAATGTAACAAGCTCACCATGGCCGTTGGCCGCTCGGGGAATGGATGTTACTGGACCAATCGAACCTGCTGCTTTCTATGGGCACATATTCATCCTATTGGAAATTGATTATTTTACCAAATGGGTCGGAGCAGCATCCTACAAAGCAGTGACTAAGAAAGTCATGGCAGATTTTGTCCGCGACCGCATTGTTTGTCGATTAGGGATTCCGGAGTTAATCATTATTGATAATGGCTCCAACCTCAATAGTGACTTAATGAAAGTTATGTATGAAACCTTCAAGGTCAAACACAAGAATTCTACAGCCTACAGACCCCAGATGAACGGAGCCGTAGAAGCCGCCAACAAAAACATCAAAAAGATACTAAGGAAAATGATATAGAAACATAAGCAATGGCACGAAAAGCTATCATTTGCTATATTGGCGTATCGCACCACTGTCCGCATATCAATTGGGGCAACTCCCTATATGCTGGTTTATGGCACAAGGCAGTCATTCCCACTAAAGTAGAAATTCCCTCCCTAAGGATCATACAGGAAGCTGAAATCGACGATGCAAAATGGGTGAAAATTCGTTATGAGTATCTAGCATAGATGGTAAAAGAATGAATACAGTTTTCCAAGGTCAGCTTTATCAGAACAGAATGTCCAGAGCCTTCAACAAGGGAGTCAAACCAAGACGGTTCACACCGGGGCAGTTGGTGTTAAAGAAAATTTTCCCGCATCAAGATAAAGCCAAAGGAAAATTCTCTCCCAATTAGCAGGTTCCATACATGGTTCATCGGGTTCTGACAGGAGGGGCCCTTATACTTGCAGAAATGGACGGAGAAGTTTGGTCAAAGCCAATCAATTCAGATGCAGTCAAGTGCTACAAGGTGTAATCTTATGTTTTTCTATATAATGTAATTTGGACTATGTCTAACCTGATTCCCGTTTAAGAGGGGATGCGTAGGCAGCCTTATGGGTTCGGTCACAATTCAATAAAATTTTCATTCCCCCCGCAATTGGAAACTGGGGCAAAATTTTGAGGAGGACCCTCAAAATTCTGAAGTAACTTCGACCGATCATCACAAGCAACCGTAAGAAGCATAAGCCCAGTAAACTGGGGTAGAATTTTGAGGAGGACCCTCAAAATTCCGAAGCGAGAGAGGTTGCAATGTCCTAAACCACGTCACAATCGTTAGTTCATCTAAAAATATTTCTTAAATATATACTTATGTCACATCTTTAACAAACGCATGCATGTTTATTATCGAAATCGCTTTGTTCAGCAACGCTACCCCTATGATACATACTGTGTCATCAGATCAAAATCGAACAGGGCAGGCAAAGCCTGCGGGGACACGAACTGAACTTTCTTCTTTACAAAACTCATGATTTTTCTTTGGATGCAGGCACCCAAGTCGCAAAATCATATATTATACACTCACACTGTTCAGGAATACAACTCTCAGAATCGTCACGCCTATTCACAGTCATTATCCACATACAATATCCCCAGCAACCATAATATCACAATCAGCAATCAGTAATCAGCTATCAGCTAAGAAATTTTTATTACTATTCGCCTTTTATTTATTGCATAAGGCTACCATTCTGCCTTCCGAGACTAAGCAATGTCTCCATCTGCATTTCCTGTATTGCATAAGGATACCATGCTACCTTCCGAGACTAAGCACTCTCTCCATATGCATTTCCTGCATTGCATAAGGCTACCATTCTGCCTTCTGAGGTTAAGCTCTACCTCCATCTGCATTTCCTTCATTTCATAAGGCTACCATTCGGCCTTCCGAGGTTAAGATCTACCTCCATCCGTGTGGATAAAATATCGCCACCTTTATCTCCATCTGCATAGCTGAAATATCACCACCTTTATCTACATTTTGCATGGCTGAAAGATCGCCACCTCTATTTTACATTTCGCATTGCTAAAATATCACCACCTTTATTTACACTTGCATGGCTAAAAGATCGCCGCTTTTATTTACATCTTGCATCGGCTGAAAGATCGCCACTTTTTCTTACATCTTGCATCGGCTGAAAAATCGCCACTTTACTTACGCTTTAATGGGCTGAAAGATTGCCACCTACTGCATCTCATGGGCTGAAAAATTGCCAAATTATCTGAAGGCATCATTGTTCGGAGGCATCATTCTCATAGCCCAAGAACGCCATGTCATGGCCTGAATATCTCTTTAATCTCTTGCATATCATTATCAAAGGCATCATCATTCGGAGGCATCATTCTCATAGCCCGAGAGCATCATTTCATGGCCTATGAATCCTTTATTATAAGTTTCATGGCCCAGGACGTCATGGCCTGAGGACGTCATCCTAACTGTCCAAGGACAACATTCATGGTCCGACGGAAAATTGTATCATGTTTAAATTTATGCACGATATACGCTCGTATTGTTTATTTGCAGGTAAACTGGCAAGAAACGGCCATCTCAGCAGGAGCGATCCCGCTCCAGTTCCCGCAACCCTATTAGGCTTTAACAATCCATCCCAAACCTGAATATCGCGTCCGTTCTTGGAAAACCTCTATCGGCATATTCTGCCGACGGATCCTGAATTACATATGGCCTGATTCCTCTAAGACTAGGGATATGTAGGCAGCTCAGGAACTAGAGCATGATCAAATTCTTCAAACAATTCCGTTCGGTCAAATTGGTCATTATATCTTTACCCGACTACTCTTTCATCCTTCCCGGGTAAAGAGGGGCAGCCATTGATACCCAATTTTTTCCCTATATATTTTATATATGCAAAACACAATCAAAATAACATATGTCTACATATATAAGTGTGTCCAAATATTTTAGTATTTTTCCTAATTCTTAAATCAATTTATTGCCCTATTTTAGCTATATAAAAAACCAATAATTATTCCTCAAATTATCATTTTTGGTGATTAATATATTTTATTCTCATATTTATCCCAAAATATAGCTAAGTTAATTTTTGCACATTTTTACAAATTTATTTATAATTTTTAAAGCTAAATTGCATATAATTATAATAGTAGCCTATTTTAAGAATTAATTGTGTTTATAATTACAAATTTGATTTCAGTATTTTTAACTTAATATTTATATATTATTAATAAATTTAGTACCTTTAATTTGTTTTTAGAAATCATTTTACTATTTTATAAAATAAAAAGGGAAAAAGTGGCTATTTAAAATCTAGCCTTATTTATTTCAATTTTAGCCCAAATCAACCACCCCAATTAACCCAATTTCAATCTCAATTGGACCGGCCCAATTCCTAAACTACTCGCCCATGACCCGATTTAATCCAACCCGCAAGGCTTCCCAATAAATCCAGGTCGTTGATCAAAATGATCAACGGCCACGATCCCTTCTTTCCTTTTTAATTTCCCAAACCCCCCAACCCTAAATCACTTTCATCTATTAGCTACCTTTGAATCCATTAACCCCCTCAAACTCTCTCGAACCTTCTCTAAACCCTAATTGTTTCCTACCATCTCTCACCGTGAAACTCACCAGAATCCATGGCTTCTCAGGCTATGGGAGTCTTATACTCACCTCCTATTGCTCCTATATGCTTTATACTTGAAGATTCGAGGCCTGACTTCGAAGGTTTTCACCCAGACCTCTATCGATTCAAAGTTCTCTGGTCATCTCTGGCCTTGCTCCAGCGTACTATAGTTGTTTGAGTCTTATTTCGTCCTCTCCGACTCAGATCGATGACCTCTTAAAGACTTTATCATTTCTAAGCTTCTTCTGAAACCCTAACCCTTTGAGGCTTTCTTCGATTTCTTTAGATCTATGGGTATCTGTGCTATCTTTGAGTTTTCAAATGATTTCCCTAACTTTTCTTTCAAAAATTACTTTATAAAATCTTTCTTTCCGATCTAGGGTTTTTTGAAAAAATGTTTAAGTGTTTCTCTTCCCCCTTTCTTTTGTGTATTTGCCTCTATTGTGCTTCTGTGTTTTTATCTACCACGTTCTTGTATGTGTTCTATTCTTGTATGATCTTCTACTGAGTTTTTATACTCCGTTCTTGTATGTTCTTTTTACTGTGTTTTATATTCCCCATGCTTGTATGTTTTTCTACCATGTTTTCCATACTATGTTCTCTTATTTTCTTCTGTTAAGTTTTGCCTACTATATTCTTTCTACTGTGTTCTTAAGGTTTTGCTATTTTTCTTCTACTGAACCTTGATTGAATTTCTCCTGAAAGTTCCTCTTAAGCATGCTTCTTCTACTGTTCTTATCAGTATTTTCCATTATATTCTTTGAATCCTTCTGCTGATTGCACGTTACTTTGCTATCATGTTTTCTCAAGAGTTCTGTTGTTGAAGAAGCCTGTTCTTTTTCTGAAACTTCTAAACATGATTTTGATTCAATTGCCTGCCCTCTCATCTCTGCTTTATTGTTTGCTTGAACTAGGGTTTTATTTCAAAACCCCTAATTCTTTCAGATTGACTTCGAGTCTTTGAATTGAGCTTGCACTTCTTTGTTTTCATATGACTCTGACCTTTTGCTAAACTCTTTTATACTGAATTTTCGACTGATTTTACAATGAAACTACAGTCTTCTTTCATGCTTAACATGTTTGTATGCTCCTTATATATGATGAACTTCCCTCTAAAGTAGTTTTTAAATATGTAATTAGTCCATACTCCCCTCTAAATATGGCTCTAATTGATTCCCTTTCCATGTTTGCTAATTTCCTTTAAGTTAAAAGCCTTTTCCATCTTTTGACTCGGTTCATTCATAACAAATCTCTGACATCTGATTTCTTGGCTATTAATTGATTCTCTTTCCTTAATTGCACAACCGTGTATTTCAAAATTCTGTTTTTAAATAAAACTCTTATGTATTCATCCCTAATTGCCTACTTTGCACAAAGTGTTTGATTAATTTCTTTCCTTAATTGGTTTATACCCATTTGAAAATGAATCCCTTAATTAAAGAGAGTTTTGTGTAATTGATTGATAATTAATTCTTCAATTATTTTCTTACCTTATTTCCTCATGACTTTTACACTATAAATACACGACTCTTTAACACATAACACACACGATTAATAATTCACAATCTCTTCTGAATTCTCACTCTCACATAATAGAACTCTCTCTTCTTGTCTGCATTTTGACTTTTGCAAGACTACTGCTTTTTCTCTATTTGTTTCCTTTAAACTTGTATGTCCTAATTTTAATTTCCAGCATTACCACAATGTATTTACTTACAGCTTTCTACATCTATGTCTACTTTATTACTTCTGCAGATTTAAATACTTAAACTAGCATGTTGTTTTCTTTTGCTTGTTTCTGTTATGTACCCCTCATCCCTATTCCCTTTATGTGATTTGAGCTACAGTTTAAAACATGGCCTTATGCAAGTTATTTTCTATGGATTAATCTTGATCCCTTAGGGGATCCTGGCCTCTAAATAATGTGTTCTAGTAGGCTTATGGGTGTGCCAGCATCTCCTATTATTGGGTTATGCACACTAGCCTGCTCTTTACCTCTTGCAACTCCCCATTCCCTATATCCCTATGTGTACTGTTTCGCTTCCCTTTTCCCCTTTCAGAATTCTGCACTTGCACACTCTCTTTCAGTTCCTAAGTTCTCCCCCCCTCTTGTGAGCCATGCCTTGGGACCTTGAGTTCCCTCTGAACTTGGACACCTGAGGACTGGCCCTTCCACACTGCACTTTGGCTTAATATGGTGATACATTTAGGTGTAAGCACTTTCCGGAGTTCTTATGGAACTCTTAGGAAACTTTGACACACCCAAGTGGTGGAAAGGCTTTGAAACATGATCTTTGGAGATGATTTACTTCATACTTCAGACAGGAAGTCTGAATCAGGCTCTCCTTGATTGTAATTTTCAATTTCTTATGTATTTTCTTTTCTTTATTTTCTTTGGACTGTAATAACTTTTTAATAAACTTTTGGGAATGGTTAGTGAAAAGGGAGGGGTAACCATGCATGTAAAAGGGTAGAAAACTTGCCTATAGGAATCTCTAATTTCAGTATTTTCTCATATAGTTACCATGCCTATAAGATTTCTGCATTTTTCATGCAGTTACCATGCCTATAAGCATTCCTGCATTCTCATTTAGTTACCATGTCTATAAGAACTTCAGCATTCTCATTTAGATGACACGACTATAGGGATCCTGCACTTTTATGTATATATTATGTCTATAGCTTCTGCACACGCACGTAGAAAATATGACTATAGGTCCTTTCTGATTCTTGCATACCCGCTTTTCACTAGGCAAACTTGTCTATAGGTCTTAATAACCAAAAAATATAATCATATATCATGCAACGCTTAGATATCATGTTGTAGAATTTCTGTACTCTTCCATGTCTATAACAATGTTTTTTAAGTTGGCAAACACATAGAAAGCATGCCTATAGGTGTTCTAATCAAATCTGAATCGCCTCACTCGTTGGTAAGTTTTAAACCATCAGTAGTAATTCATTATCAATTGTAGAACTTGTGCTCTTCTACTAAAACTCGCTTCAAACTGGAAACTTTCTTTTTTCCTAAATCAATCTGCAATCAGTTTTCTTCTTTGTTTCTTAAATCAGTAGATATCATGCCTATAGGTTCTGTCTAACACTTAGGCAAACCCTAGGATAAGTTTATAAACCAAATCAGATTTTATTAACTAGAACCAGCAGGCAGGCCTGAGTCGGGCTTCCTATCTGAACTAGGTAATAAATCAGTCTGTCTCAAATCTTTAAGTTTTAATAGACCTTTAATAGTACATGCAAGTGATGCTAACTACTTGCTTTTCTTTGTCTAAAGGAGGTCGTTTTGAGCCTTACACTTGTTTACATGTTTCCCCATACTTGTTATATGTGTTTTTGCTTGTCGCCTTGGTATTTTTACCTTTGAAACCACAAATAAGCCAACCTTTCCTCCCTCTTTTAGGGTTATTAGTCCAAAGCACCTTTGGGGCTGATACGATCGGGGCGGGTAATAGCATGCAATAAGAAAACGAGACTATTTCGCGCTTTAATACCTTAACGGGGTAGGAAATGGTAGATATGGATACGATGACCACGCGATAACACCACTTGTATAAGTGATTATCGGGTGTTGTGTGGGGTGATCCATATTATTAATAAAGCTAGGACTCCCTTTCCTTTGTTCTTTGTTTCTTTTAAATCTTCTAAAACGTTTCTTCTAAATCAACTCTCTTTAATGCTTTCCGGCTTTGTGTGTTTCTAGCCTTTATGTGATAAATCCCCTCTTATTTGAAGTCTTACTTGCCTATGTTTTATTTGTACTTTAAGTCACAACAATAGCTTGGCCGGGAATCACACTAGTGGATTCTGAGGGGTGCCTAACACCTTCCCCTTGGAATAATTTTAAGCCCTTACCCAATCTCTGGTTATCCAAACAAAACCCTTCTTAGTGTCCTAATGCACTTAAATTATTAGGTGGCAACTCTTCAATTCTCTTAAACCCAATTCCCAAAAGGGAACGAGTTGTCCTTTCAAATGTCATAAACCCAATTTTGCGAGAAAAAGGGGGCGCAACAGCAGCTGGAGTTGAAGCGAGTCTTCCCACACCACGATGAAGCCAAAGGTAAGTTTTCACCCAACTGGCAAGGTCCTTATATGGTTCATCGAGTAGTAACAGGAGAAGCACTCATACTTGTAGAAATGAACGGAGAGATTTGGCCAAAACCTATCAACTCAAATGAAGTCAAGAGATACTATATTTAGGATTGTTTACATTTCTTTATTTGATATAACTGAACTACGCTTGACCTGATTTCCGTTTAAGAGGGGATACGTAGGCAGCCCTGTGGGTTCAGTCACATCTTAATAAAATCTTCATTTTTCCATGGTCAGAATTTTGAGGACCCTCAAAATTTTGAAGCAAGTCCAACTGATTTCGTCATACGCAGAATAGTCAAAGAATTATTTTCAAACTGGGGTAGAATTTTGCAGAGGACTCTCAAAATTCTAAAGCAAGGAGGTCGCAATGTCTCTAAAATAAGTCACAGTCATTGGTTCATCTAGCGTACTTGATACCGCATACTACTACATTTTTTAAACAACTATATTTATCAAATGCATGCATATTTTTTAAAAACTTCATTTCTATGACAGCCAGATGTTACCCAGGGTAACTCAAATAGAATCTCAAGACAAGAGCATAGGCAAGGCGGAAGAAAAAAGCACGAACCAACCTTCCCCACAGAACTCACAATTTTTTTTCTTTTAATGCAGGAATAATAAGACAACGGTATTCGCAGATACATCAAGACATCGCTTTCAAGACAACAAATTATCCAGCGCGAACATCTTCAACTAATAAATACATTACTTTTCCATTTGGCTCTATCCCTCGCATGAGGCTAAGCATTGCCTCCCTAAATTGCATAAGGCTAAGCACTGACTTTCCCTGCATGAGATTAAGCATCATCTCCTCTTTGCATGAGGCTAATCATTTCCTCCCTAATTACATAAGGCTAAGCCTACCTTTCTCTGCATGAGACTAAGCATTGTCTCCTCTTTGCATGAGGCTAAGCATTGCCTCCCTAATTGCATAAGGCTAAGCATTGCCTTTCCCTACATGAGACTAAGTATTGTCTCCTCTTTGCATGAGGCTAAGAATTGGCTCCCTAATTACATAAGGCTAAGCATTGTCTTTCCCTGCATGAAATTAAGCATTGTCTCCTCTTTTCATGAGGCAATGCATTGCCTCCCTAGTTGCATAAGGCTAAGCACTGCCTTTCTTTGCATCGAGACTGAGCATTGACTCCGATTCCTATGTGAGGCTAAGCAAAGCCTCCCTAATTGCATAAGGCTAAGCACTGCCTTTTCCCGCATAAGATTAAATACTATCTCCATTGCGCTATCTAAGACTTAGCACTATCCTCTATTCACCTGGGGTTAAGCACTGCCCTCATCTTACACAAGACTAAGCCTTGTCTTGTTTTATTTTACATATGACCAAGTATCATATCTTTACATTTTATAGGCTAAAACATCGCCATTTTGTCCAAAGGCGTTATAGTCTGAAGGCATCATCCTCATAGCCGGAAGACATCATTCCATGGCCTGAGGATCTCTCAGAAGTGCATATCATTATTCAAAGGCGTCATAGTCTAGAGGCACCATCTTAATGGCCCGAGGACATCATTTCATGGCCTGCAAATCCCTTATGTCACAATTCATGGCCCAGGATATCATGGTCTAAGGACATTATCCTCATCGTCCAAAGACAACCTTCATGGTCCAGAGGGAATTTGTATCATGTTTAAATTTTTGCAATAATCCATATATATTTGCATGCATCGTGTTTTAAAGTTTTGTAGGTAATCTAACCATTCTTCAAACTGGAGCAATCTTCGCTCTGGTTTCTGTTCATAATGTTCACATCCTGCAGTTATTCCAAACGTAACCGACCACCAGTAATTGCTCACCTTTTACTCCATGACCGTTCAGATATTTGCCATGTTATATATCTATAAAATCTCAAATTCATATTCATGACTTCACATAAATCAATCTGATACTGCCCTACCCAGAAGAACCCTTTCCAAACACACGACCCTTCCTACAACAACTCTCTCGATTTCATCCACCGTTGGATCTAGAACTACACACGGCTTGATTCCCGTAACACCAAGGATACGTAGACAGCTCAGGAACTAGGGTTTGGCCTCCATTTTTCAAAATTACATCCTCCCTCACTTAATTCGGCTAAAATTGGTCATCATTTTTTTACCCGACAACTCTTTCATCATACTCGGGTAAAGAGGGGCAGCTGTTGATACCCAATTTTGCCTTCATATTTTTCAAAATATATATATACCCTCAAAATAGCATGTTTTTAGCATTATTTTGTTTACAAACCTATACAAGCATTTTTCATAATTTTAAAGCTCAAAATTAATTTCCTTTACATTTTTTATTATATAAATACCTAATAATTATCCCTCAAAGTATTTTGTTGTGAGTTAGCTACCTAAAATAATAATTTTTTGCACCTATAATGTATGTTTCAAACATTTATTTTATTAAATATAATTACATTAGCATTTTTAAGCTATTTGTCTAATTTTACAATAATGGCCTATATTCATACAATTGCTCTTTATTTTATATTATTTTGTGTGAAAATAGCATATATATAATACAAATTCATTATTATAAACATTTCAGTGCATATATAATATTTTATTTATTAAGCATTTATAAATAACTTTAATCAATTTTGGGGTATTTAAATAGTAGCCTACTTTCTTATCTTGTTTTAGGACCCAAACTACCCAGACCTCAGCCCAATAACCCCTAAGACCAATCCTAGGAAACCCTAGCCAATCCGAACGACCTTTTTAATCTCCAACCCATTTCCAAAACCCGACCCAGGTCTTCTTAAAACTCAGTTGAATGATCAACGACTCACAAACTCCCACCCCCTTTCCTTATATACCTTCACCCTAACCCTAATCCCCACTTCCTAAAGACTGTCACCTCTGTATCCTCTCATCTCCCTTCTCCCTCCTTCAGAAACCCTAGCAAACCGAGTAAATCATGGACTCCCTCTGGGATTTACTTGCCTTTTATGTATTACCTCACAAGATTATGATGTTATACGGTACTTTGCCCAATTTTGGTAAGTGCCAGTACCTAAACAGGATTATACCGCCTTCAATCCTTGAAATTTAGATGCTATTTTGTCTATATGCACTCTATATGGTCCGTTTCAGTGAGATCTTCGACTATTCATGCTTCCTTTTCGAGCTAAGGTTTGAAATTTTCCCTTATTTCTTACTGATTCTTGATTGATATTTTTCCTTTTCCGTGTTTAAATATTTTTTTCCTTATTTCTGTTTAATTTGCTATGGTTCCCTATTTTCTACTTGATTTTGCCCTAAAATTTGACTCTAAATGATTTTTGGTATGATATTTTCCAGATTCTCTTTTAATCTTCTGTATTCTTTTATTTTTTGTATTATTTGTGTGATAATTGTTATTCCTTGTTTATTTACTGAACCTCTTTATTTTATTCCCTAAAAGACCGATTCTAATTGATTTTACTATATCTTCCTTATTTGTGTTTGAATAGTTTGTTTTCCATATTTACTTGTTCGATTTCTATACTATATAAACCCCTCCCCCCCAATTCCCTTTTGGGACCGAGTTTAATGGTTAAGTTTCACTTAAAAAACAAAAGACTTTCACTCTGTTATTCTCTTATTCTCTTGTTCTACACCTTGGCTCTTGGCCGGCTGAAAGCCAAGGCCACTGGAATTTTATTTTTGACTTTTCTTAGTGCGAGCACTGCCCTTGGTTCCTCTGAAGCCCTTTGGAACTTTGACGCATTAAGGTCCTGGGTCATACTGCTCTTCATTGACATCCAGAGTGTTGTGGATTATGTTCTTTCTTGTTTATGTATTTGTTAATCAGTAACTGGTGAGTTTTTTAGCCTTTGCAATATTCATTCTCCTGGGTTCATGATTTGCACACTCACACCTCTAAGATTCCATAACCTAATATGTATCTAGACTATCTCAATATGCAACCTTTTTCACATCAAATGTGTTTTGTGATCTAAACATCTTTAGCACTAGCTTGTGGTTGAATATCCAGTTATGAGATGTGTTTATGCTTAATTCGAGCAGTTTAGATTGTTTGAGTTCGCTTAGCTTATTATGATTGATACTTTGAATATTTACATGGGCCATATGGCATCAGTTTGTTTCCTGCTTTTTCATGGGTCTCCATAGTGATTGACTTGCATCTATAATGTGTCCTAATCTATGCAAAGACCTTCTCTCTGATATGATTTTCTCCTATGATTATTTTCATCACTCAGCATGTCTTTAGTTTTCCCAACTCTGCACTTCCTAGCAATTAGTTGGGACCTTTTAGAATAGCTTCTTAATTTTGTGTTTCCCAATAATGTGTGACACTGTCTTGCCTTATTGGTATGAGTTGTTCTGTTTAACTTCTGGTAATTTGACCCTTAGGCTTTGAACCTGTTAAATTAGTACTCTTTTGGCATAGTGCACTTTTGTATATTAGTCTTGTAATCTAGAAGTCATAATCTCCCTGTTTCCTACAAAGTGTTTTTGCCCCAATATGCTAAGTGTGAATTTGTGATATCCACCTGTCTTTTGAGTTTTGTTTTGTTGCTATGTTCATTGTGCAATCACCTTTGCAATGTTTGTTTTAGAAATGCAAATGTACCTCTTCAAACCCTACTATTTGACAACTATTCTCTCACTCTCATTGATTACCTATACTACTTTGAACCTATAACTCTTGGCCGGCTGAAAGCCAAGGCCACTAAGGCTTTCTCTATTGACCTCCACGGTGTGAGCACTGCTCGGGGTCCATTTAAGACCCTTGTGAACTCTGACACACTAGGTCTTGAGGTTCTTTGGCATTTTCTTTACTAGTGAGATCTAAGTTTTCTCTAAAACTCAGTTTTGTCCTTCTTTTTGACTGTTGTATGTACAAATTAATTTGTTTTCAATATTTGGATCATATAATCAATCCATGGCTGTTTGTTTGGTTTGAGTTCTTCTATGGTTTCTGGGATATATAGTCCTTATTGAGATCTGGGCGTGCTAATTTGTGGAGAAAAGAGTTTAGTTGAAGGCCTGGTAGTGCTGGATATCTCTTTGGGCCTATCTTGGGTCTACTGTTATTGCTTGTACCACTATTGTAATTACATTCATTATTGGGCATGTAATAATTCTGTAATAAACAATTGGGGATGTTATTAAAATGGTTATATCTTGATACTTGCATGAAAAGGGGTAGAAAGCATGTCTATAGGATTTCTGTGATCTATTTGCTATCTGACCTGCTATGTGTATCATTTAAGGCTCCTCGTGCACTATTAGAGATCATGTCATTAGGGGAATCACACATTCACGTAACTAGCATCCTATTGAAGCATCAGTGCTTTATCTAATCTTGTGTCGCTAGATAGCATGCCTATAAGGAATAAATGTTAATAACAGCCCTTCAATCTGCACCATGCTCAATAGATATCACGCTTATAGGATTTTAACTACTTAATTCGCTATTGCATCATACTGTCCATATAGAAAGCCTACCTATAGGAGCTAAATATATATGAAATTAAATCCAATTGTCAATCTTTATATCATGCCTATAGGATATCAACACTCGCTCTAAGGTACTAATACTGGACTTTTTAAATGTTGTTTCATTGACTATCCTCGCGATTATTAGGAAGCATAAGTAATTTTGAGCATTTCCAATAAGTTTTATTGTCCCTTACTGTGTAACCACTTAGAGATCATGCCTATAGATCTGTAATAAGTAGTATCAGGTAATCACCAACCTGTAACTTAGAAATCATAGGGCTAAAAATGGCCTTCACATCTGAACCAGATGATATAGAATCCATGTCTATAGGTCTTAACAACTTTAATTTCCCTCAATTATGAAATTTCCTAATGCTTAATGTAGGAATATGATTGCGTGCATTTATTGTCTAATTGTGGAGGCTAAATTGAGCCTTTAACTACCTATATGTCAAGTCCAACATATTTTGTATGTAGGCTAGTTTTGACATTTTCTGAGCAGCCTAAGTTAACCACCAAAATAGAGGTCCAATGCCTCCTAGATCATAGGTATAGGACAGGTAGTGCACACCTAAGGTACGATTTAGAACCAACTAGTGCTCTTTAGGTAGTAACTTAAATATAGTAATTGGATAGCTAGAGATGATAGTCTGTGCCCACTGAATAATACGAGTAACACCCCTATTTTGAGGGAGTTACGAAGTATTATTTATGATGCACGAGGTGATCCTTTAGGATAAAAAACTTAGGACCCCCCATTTTATTTCCCCCTTTACTTTTTAATCAAGTGTTTGTACACATTTATTCAAAGTCTTTTATAATAATAAAGTTTCTCAAACTCCTTGCTCTCTATACCTTTATCATGTAATTCATGTTCGGACGGGACCCACAGTTATGGACCTCGAAGAGTGCCTAACACCTTCTCTTCGAGGTAATTTCAAGCCCTTACTCGATATTTGGTGATGCAAACTAGTCAAACCTAAGTCACTTGAAAATAGGTGCCCTAACACACCTTAAAAATTATTAGGTGGTGACTGTTCTTTTTAACCCTTCCTTTAAAAGAGTTGTCATATGTTGAAACCCAATTTTACGAGAAAAAGGGGTGTGACAGCTCTAAATAAGTTGAATCTTGATTTGGATGTAGCCGCTAACTTGAGGGTTGCATATTTGAATGAATTGGATGAGTTCCGGTACCATGCTTATGCCCGTTTGCCCTTGTACAAAGAAAACATGAAATATCTTCATGAAAAATATATTTGGAACAAAGAATTCAAGGTAAGAGAGATCATGTATTGTTGTTCAACTCAAGGTTGAGGATGTTTCCTGGGAAGTTAAAATCTAAATGGAGTGGTCCTTTTGAAATTGAGGGCGTAACACCTTTCGGTGCATTAGACTTGAAGAAAAAAAACAATGAAGTATTCTGAGTCACTGGTCACCGGGTGAAGCACTACTTGGGAAAATTTAGAGATAGCCACATCATGGCAGTCATTCATTTCAATTGATCGTATTCTACATCGTGTCGTGACATTAAATCAGGTGCTTCTTGGGAGGCAACCCATGTTTCTTTTCCTTTTTTCTTTCATAGTTAGGTGTTATTTCGTGCTAACTCTATTTGAAGTGTGCTAAAGGGATGTTGTGACTTACAGGAAATGTAGACACAAATCTGGCTGTGTTAAAAGAAGCGCGGACCGCAGTTGAATTGTGTAGACTGCATATTTATGGTTGTTGCAGTAAAAGTGCACCTATAGCTGCATAATTATCTTGTGGACCATAAAAATAAAAAGTAGAAAATGTCAAATCTCTGAAGTTTAGTCTGTCTGAGAAAAAGTTGATATACGACCACAAAAGGACATCTGCGACCACAACATGAAATCAGCGACCGTATACAAAATTGTTCGGACCGCAAACAAGATGCTGAGTTAAGGTCTTCAGTTAACAGAGTGCGGACCGCACATGAAATAGTGCGGTCGCACTCTTCATTCCTTCCCTTAGCAAACCAAGTAGCATAAATAGAGGATTAGAGGCAACTAAATGTTATTTCCCTCTCTGAGCACAAAAACAGTACTCTCTTTAAATTTTTTTGTGAATCTATCTGCCCACACACACAACATCATTGTTTAGTCACTCATCACACTCATTCATCTGGTAAACATCAATTTCTTGTCAATCTTTTTCTTCTAAATTATAGATTTTTAGGCCATTTGTCAATAAAATTCAATTGTTCATTCATGTGGGGGTAATTCTGTAATGGGTTAACTAATACATGCTCTTTGGGGACTGAGTCAACATATTTTCATGCTTATATGATGATGCCATGTCAAATTGTGAATGAAATTGAAAAACCTATAATGAAATAACTGAACCGTTCGTAAATTTTGAATTTAGCCGCTGCACCTGAATTTGTGCGGTACGCAGAAATTGATTCTAGGGCAGCATTAATGAATAAGGGATATGCGGTCGCAGGGTAAAATGTGCGGACCGCATAATTCCAATTGCGGCCGTAGCAATGTACTTTTATTGTCATTGAAGATTCCCCACTTTGAGACTCCAATGTGCGGCCACAAGTTTAATTGTGCAGACCGCAGATCTCGTGTTACGGAAGCACATCAGTCAATTCTCAATCATTAGCGAGTTGGCATTTGTTGACTCTCAGAGGTGCGGACGCAAGTGTAATTGTACAAACCGCACTCGACCTTTGCAGCCACAAAAGAAAATTATTCTATTCGCAAGTCATCATCTGAGATCGCAAGAAAATTGTGCGGACCGCAGATCTGGTTTCCTACAAGCATGCTTTGTCTGTGTACCCTCAATGTGTCTTCTGGTTTATATCTTACTTGTATGTCTCCTGGGTATGTTTGAACATTTATTTACAACTAACAATCGCCTTGCTTGATACAGACAATGATTTGATCTAGGGGACAAGGTGACACATCTAAAGGGATGGCTCAACCTTCTCGGGGTCGGCAAGAGTGCCTTACCCCTTAGCCAACAAAATACAATTACAAAGAAAACTACAACCGACAGAGAGGGAGGTGTAGATCTCTACGAGTTGAGCTCATATGTCCCATCTAGGGAAGCATCAGAGGGTAACTCAGCCTCTATTCAGGAGCACACGGCCGTACAATAAAGGCCACAAAGGAGATACCAAGTCAAGGACGAGTCATCCTTATCTCATAACACTTCCGAGGGATCGGAACATGATAGTAAGTCTTCTGAGCCATCGACTACACCTCTCCCTGAGATAGAGGACACACCAGTTTAGAATATCCCCGATGATGGCAAAGAGGGAGATGCTATAGCTGCCGGTCTTGAAAGATCGAAAAAGAAAGAGTTTTGGGATGACCGATTTGCTAGTTTGGCTGCCTTCACTAGCTTTCGTACATGGTAGCCAGTGAGGTCAATAACTCTTGATTGATAGTTCTAGTTGAAATATTTGGAGAGCTACAACCCAGTAGTGTTGAGACAGTTCAGGGAGCGCAATAGGTGGATGTAGTTCACTCAAAATGTAGTGGACGCCAAAGAGTACCTAGTTCATGAATTCTATGCCAAAGTGGCTCACATCAAAAAGGGGACAGAGGTAACAAAAGTGTGTAAACTAAAAGTGAGATTATATCAACATACAATCAACACGTACTTGGGGTTTGAAGATGTTGAGCCAAAGGAATATTTGGAGAAGTATGAAATGGGAGATGCAGCCCGACCTTGGTTAGAGGAGATTCTATCAGCACTAGGGCCACCACCACCATTGATTTCCATTGGGGTTCCTATCCATCGGAGCACACTGAGTTTCGAGGAGAAGGGGTGGCAAACCTTTGTCTGCAGCAGATAGGACCCATCCCAGAATGAGACTTACCTTCCGATTCCTCGGGTAGTCTTGGTTGCTTCTATTACAGTTGGGTACCCTATCAATGTGGGTGCCATGATGTCGGCCAATATCTTAGTGATCTCTTAACAAGATGACTCATCCTACTCGTATCCCAACACAATTATAGAATATCTCATGGATGCACGGGTAGAGTCTAGGGATTATAATACAAAGGTGTGACCAAAGAACCCTTTCTCTTGGTACTCACTGATGGATGCAAATAACCCGAAAAAGAAAGGTCTGCCTTCTACCTCCATATGCCAGTCTGACGAGCCAATTGTGGTAGTTGCGGAGGTAGTTGATGTTCCATCCACTTCGGTCGAGCCTTCCTCCAATGCCGCAGTTATACCTCCACCATTATCTACAGTCCCTACTGCAGTTCCTATCACACATTCCATAACAGCTTTGAAGCCAGTGCCTATGCCTACTGCCTCACTTTCTACATTGCGAGTATCCCAGATAACTAGATGCAGACAGCCACTGCAAAGCTGTTTGACTTGTCCAGTACTATTGCAGCACAGTATTCTGTTCAAAAACCTCAGATTCCCCCGACCGTTAAAGAGACATTGAAGAAGCTCCTGGAGAACTAGAACACTATTATGGCTACCTTGGTATAGCACAGGCCAGTGATCGAAGATCTAGGAAAGGAAGTAAAGAAGATACGAAAATCCCAGGCTAGCAAAAAGTCAGTGGATAAGCTCCGGAAAGAGGTGTACAGAATTGCTACAGCCGGATATCTCCCATTTGACATGTTACTTGACCCACACCAGTCAGCACCACAACCTACAACACCATCTACACCGGTAGCACCAGTTGGCCAGTCTGCCAAGACAGACCTTGCTGCCAACATTGATGAGGCAGTGCACGAGATGTTTGCCAACCCGGCCACACCCAAAGTTGAGGATGATGAGATACAGTTGGCTAAGGTGGAGGGCGATGGCATTGCCAGAGACATAGGGAAGTCCAAGGATCTATAGGGAGTTTTCTTCACTCTTTCCCCTCTGTTACTCTGATTTTGTTAAGCATTGGGGACAATGCTTAATTCTTTTTTAGGGGGGTGGGGGTGAGGGGGGAGTTTATTTGTTATATTTGATACATAATGAGACATTTGGATTGTAATAACTTTATATTATTCTCTCTTTTCTTATTATGTATATATTCTCTCTCTCTCTCTCTCTCTCTCTCTCTCTCTCTCATTATGTATATTCATTCTATCTTCAGTAGTTTTTGCTTATTAGCTTCCTAATTTTTATATTTTTATTTCGTTATTAGTTATTTATTTGATTTAGTAGATTCTTTTTAAATTTTGGTAGACAATAAGCCTTTAGTTTTCTTGATGCCACGGTTCTTTCCAAAGGTAGTTTTTGTGTGAATCGAGTGACTCGTCCCACCGATGGATGGCGTGACAACCTTCTTAAGGGATTGCGTCTGTTTTGTGTTTAGGTACTAATAGTAGTAGTATTGAATAAAAAGACCTGATTAAGTCATACTCGAAGAGTCAAACATGCTTCATTTGGCATCAACACCCTTAACTACGTGCTTATGGTTAGAGACAAGGTTTTCTTTAAAATAAGAAAGAAATAGTTAGTGACTTTGTGACTTTTGTGTTGACTTTGGTAGTCATCGAGTGGTTTAATTGGACCATAGAGTTCTTTAAACTTGAATGTAGTCGTTGTGGTCCCTCGACTCTATCCTCTTTTACAATCTAGTTGCATGAGGGGTGAGATGAATTATAAGTAGTCCAAGTATTCGTGCGAAGGGTCTAAAACTTACCCGACTATATTTCTAGGCGAAATCCTAAGTTTAGCTTGGTTTGAGAAGTGATTATAGGCTCTCCTTGGCCCGTTTGAGTTTTTCTATTGCCAACCAATGTCTTTAACCCTATTCAACCCCTTTGAGTCTCTAGCCTTTTTTCATTTGATAACCATATTACAAGCCTTTACCCGTTTTGTCATAACCCTCTCTTGGCACCCAAGCTTTCCTTATCACTGTTGTGAAACAAATGATTAAAACGTAAGTTTGGGGGAGAGGTGAGGAAGTTGAGAAAAGGTCACAAAAAGAGAAAAAAGATGATCTCTATGAGAATAGAAGGCAAGAAAATAAAAGAACAAAAAGAAAAGAAACATGCAAAAAGTGAATAAGTGATAATCAAAAAGAGGTAATGATCTCAAGCAATGAAAAATAAAAAAGGGGAGATAAAATAATGAAATGATAAATAAAGAGTGATGTTAAGTCTCCCTAGTCCCCAATGAAAAGTAAATGCCTCTAAGAATTTGGTAAGTTTGAGCCGAGAAATGAAAGATGGAATGCTTAAGGAAGGTGTAACCATTTACTCATATTGGACCCAACCCTAATCCAAAAGCCTTCATAACATCCCAAAAGAAGTCCTACTTGATTTCAAGCCGAGTGAGCTTACATTGGCGGTGATCTTCATGAGGGGAAAGCCTATGGTATTTGAAGCCATACTTGTGACATTCTCTTGTGAGAGATGAGTGAACATTTCATGAATCTTCGAATTGAGTGCTAATTTCTAAAGTGAGCTTGGCAAATGGAAATAGAGGAGGGAGAGTTTGGAATCTACCATGGCCTACATGATAGAACAAGATTCCTTGATGAGTAAAGTCAATTCTTGGAGCTCAAATGTCACATTAGAACTATATTTGCATGAATGTTTGACTTGTCTCCTTGTTGATAATGTATGAGTAGTGTGGGTAATTGTTGGTCCCAACTAATGTGTGAATGGCTTACCTTTAACTCGCTGAAATGACCCTTAACTTTTGAAGGTGGGAACTAATTTATTTGCTTGAGGACAAGCAAAGACTTAAGTTTGGGGGAGTTGATAAGTGAGAATTTTGCCTGCTTGTTAGTACCTTTTAGCTTTTGTTTTAGTTTGAAAGTATTGAATTGTGTTCCCGAAACTAATGAAATTGTGCAAATTGCAGGAATGTTGGAAGTCTGGTCTCTCGGGATGAAATCCGACTCAAAAAAAGTGTTTTTAAGCACAAGGCAATAAAGGGCGCAGAAGCACAAATATGCGGTCCACAGAAGGAATTCTGCGGCTGTAAAAGAAATTGTGGACCGCAAAATTCCATCTATGGCTGCAAATCAAGAATAAAAATTTAACAGAAATTTTAGCAATGTGCGGACCGTGATAAGTGTGGATTTTGAATACTTATAAGCACATTTTAGCTTTCATTTTAGTGCAAAAGAATTTAATTGTGTTACCAAAAACTGATGAAATATGCTTAATTGCAGGACTATTGGAAAATGAGCCACTATGAAATCCAATTCAAGAAGGAGTGATATAAACTCAAGGACAAAAACAGGCATAGAAGCTCAAAGTGTGGACCGCAGATTGTGAAGAAATTCTATCAGAGACAAGTGCAACGTGTGTCCGCATATTACATATGCGGCCGCAGAAGCTAGGCAAGAGCAAAAGTTCAGGGATTTTGCATATCAAGTTCAAAGGATGTGCGGACAGCACAATTATTGTGTGGTCACAGAAAATCAGCTAGGAGACTGCAGTTGTATTTGTGCGGTTTGCAAAAGAGCCATGTGCGGACGCACTCAAAAATGTGCGGACCACAGAAAGAGAGAGATGTGGTCGCGGTTCAGAATTGTGCGGCCGCAAGATCCCAATCCTGTCAGGCTGAAGCAAAATGCGGACCGCACATGGAATTTTGCGGTCGCAGAATGTCACGACCCCAAACCTGGTCGTGATGGCGCCCAGCACACTACTAGGCAAGCCCGACCATTAACTATATATTCAACCTAATTGGCAACCAATATTTGATAAGTGAAACTATAAACATTAAGCCATTAAGGAAAATACGAAAATACCAATACGAATACCGATGTTTAGCAAAAACTCAATATATAGCCCAACCTTGGACCCGGTGTCACGAATATGAGCCTCTACAGAATAGAATAATATCCTACAACATAAACTATCTAAATGTTTGATAGTGCGGAATATAAAAGACAAGGATAAGAGGAAAAGTCGACGGCTGCAAATGCCATGCAGCTACCTCAACTCTCCCGAATAAGCAAACATGCTGATCATTGAATGTCTACTCAGCCTGTGAAGAAGGACCTAGATCTGCCCACATGGTGCAGGGAGCAAAGTGAGTACTTCCAATTCAGTGGTAATAAAAGTGAATAACAACTGAAAGTACAAAATCCCAAAAACGGCACAAATAATGCTATCTTATTTGTGCCCACATGGTGCAGGGAGCAAAGTGAGTACTTCCAATTCAGTGGTAATAAAAGTGAATAACAACTGAAAGTACAAAATCCCAAAAAGGGCACAAATAATGCTATCTTAAGCAGTAAACCAAATAGACTGTAGAATCCATGAAATTATAGCGAAACATTCTCTTAAAAGAAATCAATTAAACAAGAATACACAAATAAGGTCAGCCATTGTTACCTGACCGGTCAGCCATTGTTACCTGACCAAAGTGTTTCAGTGTCATTGTTACCACTAGTCAGTCATTGTTACCTGACTGGTCAGTCATTGTTACCTGACCGAAACACATACAACAGTGTCATTGTTACCACTGTTCATATCAAAGGGGTACCCCGCGCTCACTGTGGGTGTGCAGACTCCGGAGGGGCTCCTTCAGCCCAAGCGCTATCAATAAGGCCTGAAAGCCTGAATAATATCAACACAAGGCCTGAAAGCCTACTCTCAATACACTCGAGGCCTAAAAGCCTCCACACATAACACTCGAGGCCTGAAAGCCTCCTCACATAACACTCGAGGCCTAAAAGCCTCCTCACATGACACTCGAGGCCTGAAAGCCTCCTCACATCACTCATCATGCCCTCACATATGGCCCTCGGCCCCAATCAGTACAAAAATAGTCAAAAAGCCCCTCGACATCAGTTAAATAATAATACTCAGCTCAAATGATAGTTCAAATATCAGTTAAAACTCCAAGTTTGAGTAAAATATAGCTGAGTTCATAAAACAGTATAAATCACACGGACTGAGTTCAAATAATATTTCAAATAGTGAGAGAAACAGTGATGATAGTTCATAAAGAGTTCAAACAATCGGCAATAAGCCCCAAGTATGGCAATGAGCCCAAGTCGTAATAATAACAACAAATCATTTGCAAATACGCAGTAAAAACCAACAACCGAGATGGACCAAGTCACGATCCACAACGGTGCTCCACCCCACGCTCAGGTCCAGCATGCAAGTCACCTCAATACAGCACTAGGATGTGCAAATCCGGGGTTTAAACCCTCAAAATATCATTCACAAGTATTACTCACCTCGAACCGGCAAAATCTCAAGCCCGCGACGCCTTTACCCCTCAAATTGGTCTCCACGCGCGTCAAAACTAGCCAAAAACAGAGCGAATACATCACAATATGCAAATAGGACAATACCCAATCGAAAACAATCGAAATATAACAAAAATCTCGAAACTAGCTAAACCAGAGCCCTGGGCCCGCTTCTCGAAAAATTACGAAATTAACATCCACGGATTCCTTATCTAGCCACGAGTCTGTACATACCTAGAACACCCAAATCGGACCACAAATGGCCCTCAAATCCCAAATTTAGTGTTTTTGCTCCAAGCCCTAATGTCTTAGAATTTTGCTATATTTTCGTGAATTCCATGGATGATTCTTCAATAAAAATATGTATTTAATTCAGAAGACTTACCTCCAATCGATTCCCGTCGAAACCCTCTTCAATATCCACCAAGAAGCTCTCAAAATGACAAACCATAGAGGAAAAATGACCCAAAATCGCGGAAATGAGCTTTTAAAACATTCTGCCCAGCTCTAAAATTTTCTTCTATGCGGTCGCAAACGACCCTCTGCGATCGCAATGCACAAATAAACCTCAGCTCTTATTAATTCTATGCGAACGCATAAATTCCCATGCGATCGCAATTCAGTGACCAAGCACACAATGCGATTGCATCCACATCTGTACGAATGCAATGCACAACAGCACAGCCCTACAAAACCCTCTTATGCGATCGCAATTCCACTTATGAGATCGCAGAGAAAAAATTTACTGCAACTCTGAACCTGAAATTTCTGCTATCTTTTAAAGCAGAAAGTGGTCCGATTGACCATCCGAAACTCACCCGAGGCCTTCGGAACCCCAACCAAACAAGCCAACATATCCCATAACATCATACGAACTTGTTCATATCCTCAAAACACATCAAACAACGCTAAAACCATTAAAACACATCGGATTCAAGCCTAGTTTTCTTCAAAACTTCCGAATCTCACATTCGATCAAAATCCCAATCAAACGATGTTCGAATGACCTGAAAATTTGTAGACATATCCAAAATCACCTAACGAAGCTACTGCAACTCTCGAAATTCCATTCCGATCCTCGGATCAAAATCTCACCTATCAACTAGAATCCGCCAAAATTCCAATTTTGCCAATTTAAGCTTATTTCTACACCGGACCACCAAATTCAATTCCGATCGCACTCCTAAGTCAAAAATTACCTCCCAAAGCTAACCGAATCATCGAAATTCACATCCGAGCCCTCTAACTCACAAGTCAACTTCTGGTTGACTTTTCCAAAACAAGCTTCCTTCTAAGAGGCTATGTGCCTTATTTTCAACCAAAGCCAATTCAATTACACCCGATCAACTCTAATACTGATATAAAAACATGAAGCAACACAATAAGGGGGAAACGGAGCAGTAACACATAAGACGACGGGTCAGGTCGGGTCGTCACATCCTCCCCAACTTAAACAAACGCTCGTCCTCGAGCGTACCCAGAGTTGTACTAGAAGCAACCCAATAGCTGAATGACCTTACCAAACATATACTCGGGGTGCTCCCATGTCACCCTATCTCACATAGGTCCGATAACACAATATTGCTGGAATTTCACATTCCATCTAAACCATAAACCATATTGCACTTCCCGAAATCATACACCAGATCAGAACCTCACGTCTGTATTCAGAATAAACCCGAACCAACTGTAATAATCCCATACTTGCCACTCCAGGTGAGACCATATGATATACTACACAACCCAAACACTTGAGACGATGGCCTCTATTCACAGCAATTGCCCACAATAACCAAATACCGATAGAAAAACCTTTTTATTAGCTAAAGTCTTATTCCAACACTTTCATATACTGCCAACGGCAACTGAAACACGCGATATACCGAACCCATCTCTCAGATCAACCATTCATGAATCCATTTCCCTCTGACTGATACTACAACAGATTTCCGAGCCAAACCTCGATATTACCTTTCTAACAAGCTGAAATCAAATCTGTTCGTACTCATTAATGACTCCCATGATCACTTCGACTCCAACCACCCGTTTGGTGATATGACACCTCGATACAGGCCTAAGCCACAACTTGCGTAATACACGCACCAATGGGAAGCAGTCTGGACATACTCAAATCATGACAATGACTCAAACGAAAGAGCTGTACCTCAAGCTCAACAGTACCATTACAACACAAACTGAGATCCCGTCTCACCTCATAGAAATAGAATACCTGAATCCTCCTCGAAAGGTCATAACTTCACGTGTCCATGCCACAACATGCGATCCCATCCAACACTGTTACACATGAAGCACCTCAAGTCACCATGCTCAAATCAGGCAGCCACGCACCGATTGATGTCTGAAACCAAGCAATCCATCACACCCATGGTGAAGCAAGCAATATACACTATTCAATCCTGAAAGGACACAGCCAATGCGCTATTCACCGAAAAACACCCAATACGAACTTTCCTCAGAAACCAGGAAGTAATGTATACAAAGTAACATATACAAAACTATTCCCAACATCACACTGTTGCGGCGTGCAACCCGATCCAGATAACATACCCGTGGCGGCGTGCCACCCGATCCGCACATATATCTCTCAAAAGGAGATGCACATCGAGCCAAATTTGCTCATTACAATAAACACATATAGTATCATGCCCGGCCACAAGAAACGCATCCGAAAAAGTCCCTCAATATCGGAACTGAATCAATGGTAGAAACCTCTGCACTGACATCCGCCACGAAGGCCCAATGAATAAGCAATACTTGCCAGTCGTCCGCTGGTCTCTAAAGTACAAGCTACCTTTCTAGAACATAATCCGATGTACCTTGCCACACAACCTGTGGCATTTTCCGACATAGACCATAACACATTAGTCTAGACAACCTGACATTGGGACAACCAGTCTGCAATCTACTATCATAACTCAAATTTAACATACCAAGCAAAGAAAGATCCACTCGGACCTCAATTTCCAACAACCGCTAGACGATGTCGATACACGCGATCTACAACCACTGCATAGTCGGATCACGAGAACTTCAAGTCTCCAACACATATAACACATGAATCACTATGCCTGATCCCACACTCCGCCGTACGAATACATAACACACATCAAGTATCCATTCATACCACGAAAGATATTCAAAAATTTCCCTGCGCCATCAACAACTCA
>MU690936.1:80374-125952 GCA_026770625.1 Nicotiana glauca
ATATATATATATATATATATATATATATATATATATATAAAGTGTTCATAAACAGCTAACAGTTTCAGGTATGAAAACCCAAAAGGACAACCTTGAATTGAACTATAACTATGGAATGGTACGGGTTGAAAACAGAAAATTTTGCTATGTCGGGTAGAACCGAGCAGGTTGAAATCTTGGTGAATTAAGGCTAAACCCATATTTTACGAGGCAGAAGACAGCCTCTGAAAATTTTGAAAATGGAAGTAAGTAAAGATGCTTTCGTACAATTAACTGAATTTAGTACCTTCAATTCATTATATGTACTAAGGTCCAGTGACTCTCAAACTAGTGAATATTTTGTCGTACTGGCTGTTCCTACAAACTTTCTTTCTAGATTTTTGTTGCTAAATTTTCAAGTCTCTCTTTTTGTATCACTTGATTTACGAGTGAATTTTGTGTTCCGAGGCCTTAGAAGCCTCTTTTATCCTCAGCTCGATTTGTGTTCACGATCCTGGAGTATATTCGGAACGCTTTTAAGTGAAAATGTGATGAGAATATTAATTTGGCCTTTAAAGTTGAATTTAAGTTGACTTCGATCAACATTTTGGGTAAACGGATTCGGATCTGTGATTTGACGGTCCCGGAGTGTCCGTAGGAAAATATGGGACTTGGGCGTATGCCCGGAATCGAATTCCGAGGTCCCAAGCCCAAAAAATAAATTTTTGAAAGAAATTGTTTTAATGAAAATATAAGAGTTTTTGGAAATTTGATTAAATTTGAAATTAATGGTATCGAACCCGTATTTTGGTTCCGGAGCACGGTACAAGTTTAACGTGACATTTAAGATGCGTCGATTAAATTTGGCAAGAACCGGAAGTCGTTTGATGTGATTCGGACCCGTAGATGTGAAATTTGATACTTTGAAAGTTTTGAAATTTTTCTTAGATTTCTATGCTAAATTCGTTGTTTAAGATGTTATTTTGTCGATTAATCGCACGAGTAAGTCCGTTGGATGCTTTTGAGGTTGTGTATACGTTTGGTTTGAAACCTCGAGGGCTCGGGTGAGTTTCGGATAGGCGTCGCAGTATTTTTGGACTTAGAAAATCTGGTATTTTTGTTGTTTGCTAGTGTCTAGATTTTTGTGCTATGCGATCGCATAGTGTAGTCTCAGGGGGGCTATTTTGTGCTATGCGATCACATAGCAACTTTCGCGATCGCATAGAGTTAATTCTGGGGGTCACCATTTGTTCTATGCGAACGCAAGGCTTCTCACGCTATCGTTAACTAGGCCTGGGAGAAAGGAAACTTGCTTTCCTCTATGCGATCGCATTACCTGCCCCGCGATCGCAATGCCCGTCCCCCCTTACCCTATGCGAACGCATCCAATTGTGTGTGAACGCATAGGTTCCCTGTCCAGTGATATAAATACTTTTTACAGCCCCAAGAACGATTTTCTTCAACAATTATCATCCCCAACTCATAGGTAATCAATTCTAAACTTTGTTCTTTCAATTCCTCACTGCTTTTCATCACTTTTAAATCAAAAATCAAGGATTTTTATGGTAAAAAATAGGAATTTGGGTAGAGTTAGGGCTTTTTAAATAATTGGAATTTAGACCTCGTTTTGGAGTTGGATTTCGAAACTAATTGTATATTCAGGCTCGTGGGTGAATGGGTGATCGGGTTTTGGTCTGAACCTCGAGTTTTGACCAAACGGGCCTGAGGTCGATTTTTGACCTTTTAGGGAAAATGATAGAAAACCTGTGATTAAGCATTGGATATGAATTCTTTAGCATTTTATTGGTATTATTAAATCAATTTGGACTAGATACAAGTTATTTGGAGGCGAATTCTAAAGGAAAAGTGGTGTTTGAGGTTTGACTTGGCCGTGGAAGTTTGAGGTAAGTGTTTGGTATAATCTTAGCTTGATGGATTAGGAGTTGTATCTTATTTGCTACGTGTTAACTGTGAAGTATGACATATAGGCATGGTGACGAGTATCTATACGTCGGTATCCAGCATGTCCGTGAGTCTTCTATTGTAATTTTTATGACTCCGTTGTGGTTTATTCATGCTTCATATGAGGATAATATTATTGCTCCCTTACCGGAATGTTGTTGTTATATTATTGTTTCCTTGCTTAGATGTTGTTGTTACATTATTATTCCCTTGCCAGGATGTTGTTGCTACATTACTATTCCCTTGCCGGAATGTTGTTGTTATATTATTGTTTCCTTGTCGGAATTCTTTTATGATTGATGTTGATAAATAAAATGAGAGCGGGTTGCACTCCTGCAACGATAATATATGAAAAGGGAGCGCTGTCACACCTCCTTTTTACACACATGCCCCGAAGGATAATGTATAAGGGAGTTTTTCCATTTAAAGTGACATTATTCGAAATGAGATTATTTATTTATTTTTAGAGTCGCCACTTGGGATATGATTGGCTTTTGGTGTCCCTAGTCACCGGTTTAACTTGAATCCCAAATCGAGGAAAATTTCGACTTCCCAGTTGGAGTCTGCGAACCAGAAATTCTGAATAAGGAATTCTGTTGACCCGAGGGAAGGTGTTAGGCACCCCCGGATCCCGTGGTTCTAGCACGATCACTTAAATTATTATAATTGGTTAAAAATATGATTTTAATACAGTGTTAACTTGTGTGCTTTTTAACTTTAAACTACTTTTATTATTATTTTTAAAGAAGAATTTCAACGTCGTGAAAACGCGTCTCGAACCACGTCACATAAATGCACCCGCGGTTTTTAACACATTCCGACTTCGTTGAGATTTAAATTTGGGTCACATAAATGTGCACCCGAGTTTAGGAAAGTAATATTATTTAATAACGCGCCTAAGCGACTAACGGATTATTAACTTTATGAGGGCCATGAAAAATTTGTTAAATGGCACGCCTAGACTCGATTTATTTTCAACAAACGAAATGCCAAACACCTCACTTTTCATTAGTGTGTTATGCCAGATCATGACATTAACAGCAATGTGCACGATAACTGAAAAGAACGCACATAGTCAAGCATGAGAAGGTAGTGAAATACACTGACCCATTTGATGGATCACAAATCACTTCACTTAACATTTTAGATTTAACAAAAAACATAATACAGGTCTAAATTAGAGCTAACAACGACCATGATATTATAACAATCATATGCACAGGATGCTAGTATATTCCAATTAACTTTAATAACACTAGACCAAATAATAACTTAAACTGCTTATTCAAGCACTTTTAATTTCTCAATTGATGAAGGAGGATATATTAGCCTCTTTTAACCATACTAGAATTTGAAAATTTTAAGAGTGAGATAAAAGACTACTGCAAGGCACAAGAAACTAAAATTAAAAAAAAAAAAAAACTTAAATCCTAGAACAAAGCCTACACAATACTCCTGAACGACTCAAAATAGTAAGGATGAATTCTCATGAATGCGTCTAAACCAAATAAGCAACAGTGATTCGCAAATCTCAAACAATAAACAAACATGATTAAATCAGAGGCTAATATCATTCTTATCATTACCATCAACACGATAAACGGAGCATCGTAAATAGACTGAAATAGCACATCTATATGAAAGAATTAAAACTCAAAACTCAAACCGGAAACAAAGAACAGCGATCTCAAATCGAACCTCGACGGAACTCAAGCTAGACCAGAAATGGAGAAACTCCGGCGAAGTTCCGGCATGGCAGTGACCTCGACGGATTGAACAGATTTGAAAATGAAGTGGATGTGGTTTATGGCCAAGCCAGAGACTACAGAGCTCTTAAATTCACCCAATAAATCTGAAAAAATGAGCTTGATTTCTCAAACCCGAAATAAAGCCGCAGCGTCGGCGAAATTGAACACCACTAGGCAACTCAACCATATTTCATTAGATGAAAGCGTATTCAAAGATGAAGCTGGAATAGATGTGGGCGATCTTCCATCTCTCTATTTCGTGTATGTGCGTGTGTTTGGGCGTTGGATTTTTTCAGGAAAATGGTTGTTGCTGCTGCAGCTCAATCATGGAGATGAAGGAAGCTCCAAGCCTTTTGGAATGTGAGGGGGCCAAAACAAAATCTGATTCGGGGATCGGTCTGTGCATTGCCCTGATTATGTATTTTTGGGTGTATATGGTGTTTTCTAATATGGAGGGGGTCTTGTGTGGGGGGGTATTTTTGGGGAAGGTCTTATATGGGAAATATTTTTTTGGGAAGGTCTTATGTGGCACAATATTTTTTGGAGAAATATTTTTGGGGGAAAGTCTTATGTGGGAGAAGGTTCTTCCAATTCTTCTTTTTTTATTCCCAATTTCTTTTTATCTATCTTTTTATTTTATTAAAAGTCCTAGAATTAAAAATCATAAAAATATAAAATTATATTAATTATAAAATTATAAAAGCTACTTAATCCTAAATTAAAAGAGAAAAATCAATAAAAAGAAAAGGTGTAAAAATGAAGCATTTTTTGTGATTTTAATTTTTTATAAAACAAGTAACTATCGATTAATCCTAAAAATATAAAAGTAAGGTCTAAATGTCATGCGTGATATTTTTGGTATTTTTTATGACTTAAACGTGCACAAGATAAAAATTCTACAAAATCCTATAAAATGGTAAATAATTAGAAAAAATATATTGTGTCTTGAAATTTGTAGGTGTATCTCGTATAGGGCAAAAATTACATGTTTACAAGCGGGTTGCAAGCCTAGAACGATATATATATAAAATGGGTGCGGGTTGCATGCCTGCAACGGTAATATATGAAATGGGAGCGGGTTGCTTGCCTGCAACAGTACTATATGAAATGGGAGCGGGTTACATGCGTGCAATGGTATATATGAAATGGGAACGGGTTATATGCCTGCAACGGTACTATATGAAATGGGAGTGGGTCGCATGCCTGTAATGGTACTATATGAAATGGGAGAGGATTGCAGGCCTGCAACGGTATTATATGAAACGGGATCGGGTTGTACACCTGCAACGGTATTACATATGTACTTGTTTCTTATTTCCTTATCCTTTGCTGGTATTTGATTTATGGCGTTCCTTAAATATCTCTACTGTTATTCTGTTGTTACCTATTACTCCCCGCAACATGTTTCCCCGCCCAACTTTAGTTGTAATTATTTGCTTTTATTTTTCGATGTATATGATTTAATTGCATATGTTTATTTGGTAGTCTGGTGCTTGCCTCGTCACTACTTCGCCGAGGTTAGGCTAGACACTTACCAGCATATGAGGTCGGTTGTGCTGATACTACACTCTATATTATGTGCAGATACTGATACTCGAGCGTTTGGACGCAGTAAGCGTGCTGTCTTCAGTCCATTCAGGTGATCTGAGATAGTCCTGCAGACGTCCACGGGCCTCGGCATCTCCTCCTATCACTTTTCTTTCTGTTTTTCTTTATTCAGGGATAAATTTATGTATTTTCATTCAGACCTTATTTGTAGTATTCTTAGATAGTCTGTGACTTGTGACACCAAATTCTGGGTAGTATTGTATTTCAGATTATGTAGCAAATGTTCGGTTAATGATTAAGTTTTCGTCTTCCACATTTCTGGTTATTTAGTTTATTCCGCTGCTTAAATCACTTATTACTTTAAATTATTGAATATGCATAATAAAAGGGTAATAAATTTATAATACTCGGCTTTCCAAGCTTTCATGAGTAGGCGCCATCACGACTCCCGATGGTGAAAAATTTGGGTCATAACAAGTTAGTATCAGAGCTCTAGGTTACACAGGTCTCATAATTCACGGACAAGCTTAGTAGAGTCTGAGGGATCGGCACAAAGACGTTTGTATTTATTTCCCAGATGCTACAGAGTTAGGAAAAATATCACATCTATCATTTTCTGTCGTGCGGTTTTGTTCTCTCATTGCTAATTGAAAGCTCTACTTTTGTCCTTTTGCGAATGGCGAGGTCACGTACCGTTTCTTCAGCCGAACAACAGCACGGACCGGTGATAGATCAGCTGCGTCTTTTGAGGCTTTGTGGAGGTTGGATAGGTTTCACCAAGCTCTTCACTACTACTTTCAGCGGTGCATCTTCTAAGGATCCCTAGGATTATTTAGATATATGTCATGAGGTTCTTAGGAACATAGGGATAGTGGAGACCAATGGGGTCGACTTTGCTACTTTTTGCTTATTTGGATCCGCCAAGATGTGGTAGAGAGATTATTGTTTGGCTAGACCAGTTGGGTCACCAACTTTGACTTTGGATCAGTTTTCTCAGCTATTTCCGGAGAAGTTTCTTCCTGTCACTCAGAGAGAGAACTATCGGAGGAAGTTTGAGCGTCTCCAGCAAGGTTCTATGACTGTTACTCAGTACGAGACCAGGTTTATTGATTTGTCCCATCATGCTCTTCTTATACTTCCCACTGAGTGAGAGAGAGAATGAGAAGTTTCATTGAGAGACTCATTCAGCCATTCGACTTCAGATGGCTAAGGAGACGAGGAATGAGATTTCATTTCAGGATGCAGCCAATATGGCCAGGAGGGTTGAGATGGTTCTATCACAGGGAGGTGGTCAGGGGTTTGACAAGAGGCCTCGTCTTTCAGGCAAATTCAGTGATGCCTCGTTTGAAGGAAGGGATACTTTTGGTAGAGGCCATCCTCCTAGGCCTTTTCAGTTAGCACTTCAGGATACTCATAGTGCCCCAAGTGGCCATGGTTCCCACATGGTGTATTCCGATCAACAGTCCTACAGTGCATCATCAGTTCCTATCAGTGCACCTTGCTCCAGAGTTTTCAAGGTAGTTAGTCCCAGCAGCCGAGGGCTTGTTTTACTTGGGGCGACACGAGGCATATTGCTAGATTTTGCCTTAGAGCACCAGGGTTCCCCGTGCCAAGGTTCCGGCATCGAGTGTTCCACCGCCCGCTCAGCCAGCTAAAGGTGGAGGTAGAGGTTCTAGAGGTGGAGGTAAAGGTATTGGAGGTGGAGCTCAGACCGCTAGATGTGGAGGCCAGCCGACACCAGGCCATTCTTGAGATGTAGTTTAGGGTAGTGGGGCCCAGACCTGATGTTATGCTCTTCTAGCTAGACCTGAGGCTAAGGCTTCTGATGCAGTTATCACAGGTGTTGTTCTGGTTTGTAGTAGGGATGCTTCAGTTTTATTTGATCCAGGGTCTACATACTCCTATGTGCCATCTTATTTTGCACCGTATTTGGTCATGCCTAGTGATTTTTTGAGTGCTCCTGTATATGTATCTACACTGGTGGGTGATTCCATTGTAGTAGATCATGTCTATCGTTCATGTGTAGTTGTGATTGGGGGTCTTGAGACCCGATTAGACTTGTTACTTATGGACATTGTTGATTTTGATGCCATATTGGGGTGGACTGGTTATCACCTTACCACGCGATCTTGGACTGTCATGCCAAGACTGTGACCTTTGACTTGCCAGGGTTGCCTCGTTTACAGTAGAGAGGGACTCCTGGTCATTCTACCCGTAGTGTTATCTCATATATGAAGGCTCGGCATATGGCGGAGAAGGGATGTTTGGCTTATTTGTCATATGTTCGTGATTCTAGTACAGAGGCTCCTTCTATTGATTTTGTGTCTGTTGTTCGTTAGTTTCCTGAGGTATTTCCTTCAGATCTGCGGGGTATGCCACCCGACCGAGATATTTACTTCTGCATTGATTTGGCTCCGTGCATTCAGCCTATTTCTATCCTGCTGTATCGTATGGCCCCGCCTTAGTTGAAAGAATTGAATGAGCAGTTGCAAGACTTGCTTGAGAAAGGCTTCATTAGACCTAGTGTCTCGCTTTGGGGTGCGCCAGTGTTGTTTGTTAAGGAGAATGATGCATCGATGCGAATGTGTATAGATTACCGACAGTTGAACAAGGTTGCAATCAAGAATAAGTATCCATTGCCGAGGATTGATGATTTATTTGATCAGCTTCAGGGTACCAAGGTATTTTCGAAGATTGACTTGAGATCTGGCTACCATCAGTTGAGGATTAGGGCATCTGATGTCCCTAAGACAGCTTTCCACACTCGGTACGAGCATTATGAGTTCTTGGTAATGTCATTCAGATTGACAAACGCCCTAACATGTTTTATGGATTTGATGAACCGAGTGTTCAGACCTTACTTGGATTCATTCGTAATAGTCTTCATTGATGATATTTTGATTTATTCCCGCAACCGGGAGGAGCATGAGCAGCATCTGAAAGTTGTTCTTCACACTTTGAGAGATATTCAGTTGTATGCTAATTTTTTGAAGTGCGAGTTTTGGTGGGGTCAATTTCCTTCTTGGGTCATGTTGTTTCATCAGAGGGCATTCAGGTAGATTCAAAGAACATAGAGGCAATAAAGGACTGACCTAGACCCGCATCAGCTACAGAGATCCGAAGTTTCTTAGGTTTGGCAGGCCATTATCGTTGGTTTGTAGAGGGGTTTTCATCTATTGTAGCCCCGATGACCAGGTTAACCCGGAAGGGTGCTCAGTTCAGGTGGTCGGACGAGTGCGAGGCGAGCTTTCAGAAGCTCAAGACAGATTTGACTACAACGCCAGTGTTGGTTTTGCCCAAAGGTTCATGGCCATATACAGTTTATTGTGATGCAACTCGTATTGGACTTGGTGCGGTGTTGATGCAGGATGGAAAGGTTATTCCACATGCTTCGTGTCAGTTGAAGATTCATGAGAAGAACTATCTGGTCCATGATTTGGAGTTAGCAGCCAATGTTTATACATTGAAGATTTGGAGGCATTATCTGTATAGCGTGTCGTGTGAAGTATTCACAAACCACAAGAGTTTACAATACTTGTTCAAGAAGAAGGATTTAAATTTTATGCAGATGAGGTGGTTGGAGCTATTGAAAGATTATGATATCACCATCTTATATCATCCGGGAAAGGCCAATGTGGTGGCCGATACTTTAAGTAGGAAGTCAGCTAGTATAGGCAGTCTTGCGTATATTCCGGTCGGTGAGAGACCGTTTACTTTGGATGTTCAGGCTTTGGCCAATTAGTTTATGATGTTGGATGTATCTGAGCCCAGCCGTGTATTAGCTTGCACAATCGCTAGTTCTTCTTTATTGGAGTGTATCTGAGATCGGCAGTATGATTATCCTCATTTTTGTGTCCTTGGAGACATGGTGCAACACGGTGGTGCCAAGCAAGTTACATTTGGAGATGATGGAGTTTTGAGGTTTTAGGGTTGAGTTGGTGTGCCTAATATGGATGGACTCCGATAGTTGATTTTAGAGAAGGCCCATAGTTCCCCATACTCTATTCATCCGGGCACCGCTAAGATGCATTAGAATTTGCAGCAGCACTATTGGCGGAGGAAGATGAAGAAGGATATTGTTGCATATGTGGCGCGGTGTTTGAATTGTTAGCAGGTAAAGTACGAGCATCGGAGACCTGGAGGTTTGATAGGCTGTCAAGACCCACTTCCAAAATAGTTCATGAGCGCCTAACACCATTTCTGGGCTAGCCAATACGGAAAATACTAAATAAACTTCCATTTACCTTTACCTCGAAATAGTTGAAATAATTATTAAAATTGCAATAAAATAAAAAAATGATTAATAAAGTCATAATAATCATACAACCTCAAAATGATACAGTCTACTAATGTGTATGCCAAAACCTGGTGTCTCAAGCTGTGGCTGACCTCTCCCTGCCTGGCCTCCACCTCTAGGTGGCTAGGCAGCCGGTGCTGAAATCATTGGCTGCTGACCCTGCTGCACTGCCTTGCCACAAAGTCTAGGGCAGGTCCTCTTCATGTGACCCAGATCTCCACACTCGTAGCATACTCTCGGTACCATAGCCTACAACCCTGAAGTCTGAGCTTGCTAACCCGAATACCCACTGAAAAAGCCCCTGGATGGCTGGTAGGCGATATGAACTCTTTAGCACGGCGCTAAAGTGAGCACTGGAAGAATCTTGATGATCAAAATACACACTGGAGGAACCCCGTTAAGAACTCTCCGCGCATCGCACTAAAATAAAGCCTCACTGGAGCACCTCGGGGAGGGGGTGGTGGTGCTGAATACAGGGGCCTGCTGCGCTGACCCCTCCCAAAGTAACCTCTACCCCTAGTTGAGGCACCTCTGAACTCTCCCGAAAATTGGGCCCTCTTATCCTGCTGAATCTTCTCTCTACCCCTCTGGCGATACCCCTCAATCCTGCGAGCAATCTCTACCACTAACTGATACTTAGTACCCATCTCCACCTTTCGGTCCATGCTAGCTCGAATACCGGGGTGCAACCCCGCAACAAATCTTCGCACTCTCTCTGTATCTTTGGGAAGTATCATATGAGCATAGCGAGACAACTCAGAGAACCTCGCCTCATAATCAGTTACAGACATCTGACCCTACTCAAGATGCTCAAACTGGTATCATAACTTTTCCCTCCTAGAGGGTGGAATATAGATCTCCAAGAATAACTGGGTGAACTGACCCCAGGTGAGGGGAGGAGAACCTGCTGGCCTGCCAAGAACATAGTACTGCCACCATCTACGAGCCATGCCCTCCAGTTGAAAAGTGGAGAAGTCAACTCCACATGAGTCCAATATCCTTATATTGTGCAGTCTATCCATGCACGTGTCCATGAAGTCCTGGGCATCCCCATGTCGTTCATCCCCGAAGATAGGAGGGTGAAGCCTAGTCCATCTATCCAATAACTTCTGCGGGTCACCGTGTGCAGCTGGTCTAATTTGGGGCGCCACTGCAGCAATCGGCTAGGCCCCATCTGCGGGTACTTCACCCGGAGTCCAATACACTACAGCTATATGTCCAGGAGCCTGAGCAGTAGGGATCTATGCTACCCCTCCTACCTGTGAGTTAGCTGGATCTGCTGGAAATAAACCAGTCTAAGTCGTATATCCATGAACCGTAGCATACGGCCCATGACCTCCTGAAATCCCGGTGCAGTCATAAAGTCTGCCGGGGGTAGGCTCAGCTGCGGGCACCTCGCCCTGCTCCTCAATAATAGGATCTCCCGCAGGTTCTGCTGGTGGTACTACTGGAATAACTCTGGGATGCCCTCGTCCCCTACTACGGGCCGGTGCCCTCCCCCGGCCTTTGCCTCGGCCTCTAGCAACGAGGGAGCAGCTCCGCCCGGGTCTAGAACATCAGCCGTGCGTGTCCTCACCATTTGTGAGAGAATAGAGGAGGAAAATTTAGTATGCCAACCACTGCACGATAGAGAATGAATAATGAGTAGTTTTTCCTAATAGCCTATAAGCTCTCGAAGATAAATACAGACCGCTCCGTACCAATCTACAAAACTCTATTAGGTTTTTTCATGACTTGTGAGACCTAAGTGAACCTAGTGCTCTGATACCATATTATCACGACCCACTTCAAAAATAGGTCATGATGGCGCCCAACACCATTGCCGGGCAAGCCAATACGGAAAATATAAAATAAACTTCCATTTACCTTTACCCCGAAATAGTTGAAATAATTCTTTAAGTTGCAATAAAATCAGAAAATGATTACTAAAGTCATAATAATCATACAACCCCAAAATGATACAGTCTACTAATGTGTGTGCCAAGACCTGGTGTCACAAGCTGTGGGCAACTAGTAGAATATACAAAAGAATCACACTATCCTACCGTCCGAAATAGAATAGACAACAAAAATACATAAGAAAGATTTTTTTAGGCTGCTGAACGGCATGGAAGGGAAGCAGCTCACCATAGAAGTCTCGAGTCTGCTCAGGGATGCGCTCCAGACTGATATCCAGATACACTTGCCTCAGATCCTGTACAATTAAGTACAGAAGTGTAGTATGAGTACATAAATAATATATATCCAATAAGTATCCCGTCTAATCTCGAAGAAGTAGATACGAGAGGTCGACTTGATAATGTGAGAAGAATTTAAAATAAGCAGGGATAACACAAGTTATTAGCATTTAATAAGCATGGAATAACAGTTCTATTCCAATTATTATCATGGATAACCATCTATATTTCAAGCAGATATGAAGTTCAGTCCACAGAGAAATGCTAAGCAAAAACATGCATAAGTAACACCGAGGGACGTACGGCTCGATCCAACATAAAAGTAAATTGTGCACTATCAAGGGTCGAACGGATCGAACCATAGATGCATCTATTACCCCACTCGCGAATCACACGTGCGATGCGGTCAAATAAGATCATCAACAAGTAGACAATAATATATGTCTGAGGAGTAGTTATTCACATGAATATCCAAATTCTCTTCTAAAAGACCAAACAGGATAAGGTTCGTCCACTAGTCTCATTTACCTTAATCAAAATAATTTATATGAATCCGAATTTATCATCAAGTTACAAGAATATCACGTAGAGCATGCTTTTGGGTTCTAGACTACCCGGACTTAACATAATAGCTGCTATGCACGGACTCTCGTCACCGAATGCGTACATAGCCCCCGCATATAATATCAATTAATTCAACAATTACACATATGGGGATAATTCCCTCTTACAAGGATAGAAAGGAGACTCACCTCACTCCAAAGTGCACTTCCAATACCAAGAACGAGTCCAAGTCCTCAATTCATAGCCGAACGATCCCAAACTAGTTAAATGAAGTAAGAACTAGTCAATATAGACTCACAAGATTGAATTCTAGCTATTTAAGCAATTTTCCAACCATTAACACAAGTTTCCTAAAATTCGACCCCGGGCCCACGTGCTCGGATTCCAAGATTTTTCGAAGGAAGTTGTTCTCTAAATCCTAAGGAACAATAATATATGATTTCTAATTTATTCCATTAAATTTCGTGGTTAAATTTAACTTTGATTAAAACCCTAACCCCGTGATTTCACCTTAATACTAGTGTTTAATCTACCTAAGACATAATTATTAAGCTAGAAGTAGGTAGAACACACTTACCTCAAGATGCTAGCTGAAGTTCTTCTATCAAAAGTCCTAAAATCGCCCAATGGAAGAGTGAAAAGGTGATAAAAATGACTTAGAACCCCTATTAAATGAACCTCACTGCTTCAGCGATTTCCGTATTTGCGGTCAGGGGATCGCATCTGCGAGAAATGGACTGCATCTACGAAATGGGCAAAAAAAGCTGGAACCACTTCTACGGTTTTAAGGTCGTATCTTTTGAGCTGCTTCTATGTCTTGGGAGCCTTTTCTACGGTTCCTGGTCTGGCCAGCCCTAGGCCGCTTCTGCGATGGAAGGACCGTATCCGTGGTCTCTCACTTGCGGTCCACCAACTGCAGGTGCAATTATGACAGAAGCAGTAGCTTTAGCTCTTCCCAAAAATTTCCACTACACTCGAGCCTTGTCCGATTGATGCTCGGGGCTCTCGGGCCCTGCCCGAACATACCGACAAGTCTGATATCATGATACGGACCTACTCGAACCTTCGAAACACCCGAAATAACGCTAAATCTAGGAATCATCCTCTAAAACCAAATGAATCAAACTTATCAACTTTAAGTTCCTAATTTTCCTCTAACGGGCCAAAACGCCCTTAAAATACTCGGATTGACACCAAGTTTTACGGGCAGGTCTTAAATGATATTTCGGACCTGTACCGGGCTTTGGAACCAACATACAAGCCTGATACCCATGAAATAAATCATTAATCAGTTTCTTTAAATCCTTAAAACTCCAAATTAACAATTTCTAATAAAAATTCATTACTCGGGCTAGGGACCTCGGAATTCGATTCCGATTCCGGGTCCATTTGCTCAAAATGTTGACCAAAGTCAATTTAGTCTTTTTAGAAAATCCTAAGGAATCAAATAGGCATATTTCACTCCAAACTCCTTCAAATCCCAACCAACCGTCCCCGCAAGTCGTAAATTAGCTAAAGCAAGCACGGGAAGTTTTATTTAAGGGAACGGGGTTCTAAAGGGCAAAATGACTAGGCCGGTCGTAACATTCTCCACCTCTTAAAAAAATGTTTGTCCTCGAAGGACATAGAAAAGTACCTGAACTACCAAATAAATATGGATATTTGCTCCGCATGTCCTTCTCGGACTCTCAAGTCGCCTCCTCGACTGGTTGGCCCCTCCACTGGACCTTTAACACAGAAATTCTCTTGGATATCAACTGGTGATCTTGTCTATCTATAATGGTAACTGGCTCCTCCTTATAACCCAAACTCTTATCGAGATGAATAGTACTGAAGTTTAACACGTGGGATAAGTCGGCATGATACTTCCGAAGCATTGATAAATGAAAAACTAGATGAACTCCCGATAAGATGGGGGGCAAAGCAAGCTCATAGGCAACCTTCCCAACTCACCTCAACACCTCAAAGGGACCAATAAACCTTGGCTCAACTTTCCCTTCTTGCCGAACCTCATAATGTCCTTCATTGGCGAGACTTTCAAGAGAACCTTCTTGCCAACCATGAATGATACATCATGCGCCTGCTAATCCGTGTAACTCTTCTATCCAGACTGAGCTATGCGAAGCCTCTCCTGGATAACTTTACCTTGTCCAAGGCATCCTGTACCAAATCTGTGTTATATAACTTAGCCTCGCTAGGCAACCACCCGATAGGAGAACGACAACGGCGACCATATAAGGCCTCGTATAGAGCCATCTCTATGATGGACCGATAGTTTTTATTGTATGCAAACTCCGCCAAGGGTAAGAACTGATCCCATTGTCCTCCAAAGTCGATCACACATGCTCTGAGCATGTCCTCCAAAATTTGAATTGTCTGCTCTGACTGCCCGTCGGTCTGAGGATGGAATGTTATACTGAGCTCTATACGGGTCCCCAACTCACTCTGAACGGCTCTCCAAAAATGGGAGGTAAACTTGGGGAGCCCTATCTGATATGATAGAAATAGGCACACCGTGCAACCGGAATATTTCTCGAATGTAAATCTGAGCATACCTCTCCGTTGTAAAAGTAGTTGCCACTGGAATGAAGTGAGCCAACTTGGTCAACCTATCAATAATGACCCATACTGAATCAAACTTCTGCACAGTCCATGGCAACCCAACTACGAAATCCATGGTGATGCGCTCCTACTTCCACTCTGGTATAGGCATCTGCTGAAGTAGGCCACCTGGCCTCTGGTTTTCATATTTGACCTATTGGAAATTCAAACACCTAGACACATACTCCACTATGTCTTTCTTCATCCTTCGTGACCAATAATACTGCGTCAAGTCACGATACAGCTTTATAGCACCCGGATAAATGGAATATCGCGAACTATGAACATTCTCTAGAATCCTCTCCCTCAAACCATCAATATTAGGAACACATAGATGACCCTGGAGTCTCAAAACACCATCCTCGCCAATAGAAACCTCCCTGGCACCTCCCTGAAGTATCGACTCTCTGAGGACCACCAAATGTGGATCGTCGAACTGTCGGGCCTTAATTTTCCCTAGTAACAAAAACTGAGCAACCACACATGCAAGAACTCAGCTGGGCTCTGACATGTCCAACGTCACAAGTCTGTTAGCCAAGGATTGAATGTCCGAAGCTAGTGGCCTCTCCACTGCTGGAATGAATGCCAAGCTACCCATACTCTCCGCCTTTCTGCTCAAGGTATCCACCACCACATTTTCCTTGCCCGGATGATAAAGAATGGTGATGTCATAATCCTTTAGTAACTCAAGCCACCTGTGCTGCCTCAAATTAAGATCCCTCAGCTTGAATAAATGTTGTAAGCTGCGATGATCGGTATAAACTTCACATGACACCCCATACAGATAACGCCTCCATATTTTAAGAGCATGAACAATCGCGGCCAACTCTAAATCGTGCACAGGATAATTCTTCTCATGCAACTTCAGTTGACACAAAGCATATGCAATAACTCACCCCTCCTGCATCAATACACATCCCAAGCCAATGCGTGAAGCGTCACAATATACCGTATACATCCCCGAGCCGGAAGGCAATACAAGAACTGGTGTTGTAGTCAAAGCTGTCTTGAGCTTCTGAAAGCTCTCCTCACAATTATCAGACCAACGAAAAAGAGCACCCTTCTGGGTTAATCTAGTCAAAGGTGATGCAATTGATGAAAAGCCCTGCACGAATCGTCTGTAATAACCTGCTATCCCCAGGAAACTCCTGATCTCGGCCACTGAGGTAGGGCGTGGCCAACTCTGAACTGCCTCGATCTTTTTGGGATCCAACTTAATACCCTCTCCTGACACAACATTCCCCAAGAATGCCATTGACTCTAGCCAAAACTCACACTTAGAAAACTTAGCATATAGTTTCTGCTCTCGCAAGGTCTGAAGCACTACTCTCAAATGTTGCTTGTGCTCCCCCAGGCTACGTGAGTATATCAAGATATCGTCAACGAAGATGATGACAAATGAATCAATATATGTCCTGAATACCCGGTTCATCAAGTCCATAAATGTTGTTGGGGCATTCGTCAAGCCAAAGCACATCACCAAAAACTCATTATGTCCATATTTAGTCCGGAATGCCGTCTTTGGAACATCTGAGTCCCGAATCTTCAACTGATGATACCCTGACCTCAAGTCTATCTTAGAGAACACCCTAACACCCTGCAACTGGTCAAATAAATCATCGATACGAGGCAATAAATACTTGTTCTTGATGGTGACTTTGTTCAACTAGCGGTAATCAATGCACATCCGCATAGTCCCATCCTTCTTCTTTACAAATAACATTGTTGCACCCCAAGGCGGTACACTGGGCCTAACAAACCCCTTCGCCAACAACTCTCAAGCTACTCCTTCAATTCCTTCAACTCCTTAGAAGCCATACGGCTCGGAGGAATTGATATAGGCTGGGTGCCTGGAGCCGAATCAATACATAAATCAATATCACAATCCGGTGGCATGTCAAGAAAATCAAAAGGAAACACATTGGTGAACTCTCGAACTACTGGAACTGAATCAATCATCGAAGACTCTGCGGTGATGTCCTGAACATAAGCTAGATAAGCCAAACACCCCTTCTCGATCATATGCTGAGCCTTCGAAAAAGAAATAACCTGACTAGGTGTATCAACTATGGAACCCTTCCACTCCAATCTCGACAACCGTGGCATCACTAGTGAAACAGTCTTGTCATGGCAATCTAGGAGGCATGATATGGAGATAGCCAATCCATGCCCAGGATGACCTCAAAATCGATCATATCAAGCAAGAGCAGATCTGCTCTAGTCTCGAAACCACAGAGTGTGACCACACAAGACCAGTAGATCCAATCCACAACCACAGAATCACCCACAGGGGTAGACACATGAACAGGAGTGCCCAAAGGCTCTGAAAAAATAACCAACAAACGAGCAAACAGGGATGATACATATGAAAAAGTAGACCCGAGATCAAATAATACTGAAGAATCTCTACCACCGATGGAAATAATACCTGTGATGATGGCATCTGAGGCCAATGCATCTGGTCAGGACAGAAGGGCATAAAATATGGCTGGAGCTCGGCTGGCTGGCCTCCACCTCACTGAGAAGTAGCTGGCTGACCTCTCCCTGCCTAGCCTCCATCTCTAGGACGGCCCCTACTAGCCTGCCCTCCACCTCTAGGTGGCTGGGCAGCCGATGCTGAAATTATAGTCTGCTAACCCTGCTGCACTGCCTTACCCCGAAGTCTGGGTCAGGTCCCCTTCATGTGACTCGGATATCCACTCGTAGCATACTCTCGGTACCATAGCCCGCTGCCTTGGAGTCCGAGCCTGCTAACCCAAAAACCCACTAGAAGAGCCCTAGATGGCTGGTGGGCAATATGAACTCTCTGGCACGGCACTGAAGCGAGCACTAGAAGAATCCTGATGACTAGAATACCCACCAGACGAACCCTGAATAGCTGGTGGGCGGTAAGAACTCTCCAGCATCGCACTGAAATAAGGCCTTACCAGAGCACCTCGGGGAGGGAGTGATGGTGCTGAATATGGGGGCCTGTTAGGCTGACCCTTCCCAAAGTGACCTCTACCCCTAGCTGGGGCACCTCTGAACTCTCCCAAAAACTGGGCCCTCTTATCTTGCTGAATCTTCTATCTACCCCTCTGGCGATACCCTTCAATCCCGTGAGCAATCTCTACCGCTAGTTGATACTCAGTACCCATCTCCACCTATCAGGCAATGCTAGCTCAAATATCAGGGTGCAACCCCACAACAAATCTCTACACTCTCTGTGCATCTGTGGGAATTATCATGAGTGCATGGAGAGACAACTCAGAGAACCTTACCTCATAATTGGTAACAAACATCTGACCCTGCTCAAGATGCTCAAACTGGTACCGTAACTCTTCCCTCTCGGGGGGTGGAATATACCAATCCAAGAATAACTGGGTCAACTAACCCCAGGTGCAGGGAGGAGAAACTGCTGGCCTGCCAAGAACATATGACTGCCATTATCTACGGGCCCTGCCCTCCAACTAAAAAGTTGTAAAGTCAACTCCATGTGACTCTAATATCCTCATGTTGTGTACTCTGTCCCTGCACCTGTCGATGAAGTCCTGGGCATCCTCATGTTGCTCATCCCCAAAGATAGGAGGGTGCCTAGTCCATCTATCCAATAACTTCTGCGGGTCACCGTCCGTAGCTGGTCTAAGCTGAGGTGCCACTGTAGCAACTGGCTAGGCCCCATTTGTGGTTAGTGCACCCGGAGTCTAATACACTGCAGCTGCATATCCAGGAGCCTGAGCAGTAAGGGTCTATGCTCCCCCTCCTACCTGTGAGGTAGCTGGATTTGCTGGAAATAAACTAGTCTGAGTCATAGAATCCATGAACCGTAGCATTTGGCCCATGATCTCCTAAAATACCTGTGCTTCCATAAAGTTTGCCGGGGTAGGCTCAGCTGTGGGCACCTCGCCCTGCTCCTCAATAATAGGATCTCCCACAGGATCTGCTGGTGGTACTACTGGAATTACTCTGGGACGCCCTCATCCCCTACCACGGGTCGGTGCCCTCCCCTGACCTCTGCCTCATCCTCTAGCAACGGGGGGAGCAGCTTCACCCGAAACTGGAGAATCAGTCGTGCGTGTCCTCACCATCTGTGAGAGAATAGAGAAGGAAAATTTAGTATGCCAACCACTGCACGAAAAGGAATGAACAAAGAGTAGGCTTTCCTAGTGCCCTATAGCCTCTCGACGATAAATACAGACTTCTCTGTATCAATCTACAAGACTCTATTAGGTTTGCCCATGATTTGTTAGACCTACGTGAACCTAGTGCTCTGATACCATATCGTCAAGACCCACTTCCAAAATAGGTCATGATGGCACCTAACACCATTGCCGGGCAAGCCATTGCGGAAATTACAACATAAACTTCCATTTACCTCCTGAATAGTTTAAATAATTCTTTAAGCTGAAATAAAATCATAAACTGATTAATAAAGTCATAATAATCATACAACCCCAAAATGATACAGTCTACTAATATGTGTGCCAAGACCTAGTGTCACAAGCTGTGGGCAACTAGTAGAATATACAAAAGAATCACACTACCCTACTGTCCAAAATAGAATAGACAGTAAAAATACATAAGAAAGACTTCTTCAAGCTGCTGAACGGCATGGAAGGGAAGCAGCTCACCTTAGAAGTCTCGAGTCACCTCAGAGATGCGCACCAGCCTGATAGCCAGATACACCTGCCTCAGATCATGTACAATTAAGTACAGAAGTGTAGTATAAGTATATAAACAACATGTACCCAATAAGCATCCCCTTTAATCTCGAAGAAGTAGAGACGAGAGGTCGACTTGATACTTATTAGGGTCAAATAATGTGAGAAGAATTTATAATAAGCAGGGATAGCACAAGTTATTAGCATTTAATAAGTGTGGAATAATAGTTTGATTCCAATTATTATCATGGATATCCATCTATATTTCAAGCAGATATGAAGTTCAGTCTATAGAGAAATACTACGCAAAGACATGCACAAGTAACACCGAGGGACGTATGGCCCGATCCAACATAAAAGTAAATTATGCACTGCTGAGGGTCGAACGGCTCGAACCATAGATACATCTATTACCCCGCTCGTGAATCACACATGCGACGCGGTAAAATATAAATAAGCTCATCAACAAGTAGACAATAATATATGTCTGAGGAGTATTTATTCACATGAATATCCAAATTCTCTTTTAAAAGACCAAGCAGGATAAGGTTCCTCCACTAGTCTCATTTACCTTAATCAAAATAATTTATACGAATCTGAATTTATCATCAAGTTACACGAATATCATGTAGAGCATGCTTTTGGGTTCTAAACTACCCGGACTTAACATAATAGCCGCTACGCAAGGACTCTCGTCACCTAGTGCATATGTAGCCGCCGCATATAATAGTAATTAATTAATTTATTATACCTATGGGGACAATTCCCTTTTATAAGGTTAGAAACGAGACTCACCTCGCTCTAAAGTGCACTTCCAATGCCAAGAACGAGTCCAAGCCCTCAATTCGGAGCCAAACGATCCCAAACTAGTTAAATGAAGTAATAACTAGTAAATATAGACTCACAAGATCGAATTCTAGCTATTTAAGCAATTCCCTACCCATTAACACAAGTTTCCTAAAATCCGACCCCGGGCCCACGTGCCCGGATTCCGAGATTTTTTGAAGGAATTTATTCTCTACTTCTTAAGGATCAATAATATATGATTTCCAATTTATTCCATAACAAATTTCATTTTTAAATCTAACTTCTATTAAAACCCTAGGGTTTTGCTCTAACCCCATGATTTCACCTTAATACTGGTGTTTAATCTACCTAAGACATAATTATTAAGCTAGAAATAGGTAGAACACACTTACCTCAAGATGCTAGATGAAGTTCTTCTCTCAAAAGCCCTAAAATCGCCCAATGGAAGAGTGAAAGAGTGATAAAAATGACTTAGAACCCATATTAAATGAACCTCACTGCTTCAGCGATTCCCGTATCTGCGAGAAATAGACCGCATCTACGAAGTGGGATAAAAGAGCTGGGTCCACTTCTGTGGTTTCGAGGCCACATCTGCGAAGCTGCTTCTACTACTTGGGAGCTGCTTCTGCAGTTCCTGTCCTGGCCTACCATGGGCCGTTTCTGCGATGGAACGACCACATCTGCGGTCTCTCACCTGCGGTCCACCAATTGCAGGTGCAGTTATGATAGAAGCAGCAACTTCAGCTCTTCTAAAAAAATTCTACTTCACTCGAGCCTCATCCGATTGACGCTCGAGGCTCTCGGGCCCCGCCCGAATAAATCGACAAGTCTAAAATCACGAGACGGACCTACTCAGACATTTGGAACACCCGAAACAACACTAAATCTAGGAATAACCCCCTAAAACCAAATGATTCAAACTTATGAACTTCAAGTTCTTGATTTTCCTCTAACGGGCCAACGCGCCCTTAAACTACTCGGATTGACACCAAGTTTTATGGGTAGGTCTTAAATGATATTTTGGACCTATACCGGGCTTTGGAACCAACATATGAGCCTGATACCCATGAAATAGATCATTAATCAGTTTCTTTAAATCCTTAAAGCTTCAAATTAACAATTTCTAATAAAAAATCATTACTCGGGCTAGGGACCTTGGAATTTAATTTTGTACATAGCCTAGGTCCCATATTTTTCTACGGACCCTCCGAAACCATCAAAATACAAATTTGGGTCTATTTGCTCAAAATGTTGACCAAAGTCAACTAGCCTTTTAAGAAAATCCTAAGGAATCAAATAGCCATATTTCACTCCAAATCCCGAACCAACCATCCCCGCAAGTCGTAAATTTGCTAAAGCAAGCATGGGAAGTTTTATTTAAGGGAACAGGGTTCTAAAAGGCAAAATAACCGGGCGGATCGTTACATAGGCTGACTAAGTCAGTGCATTTCATTCCTTCAGCAGTCTCATATTCTTCCGAGAGGTTAGCTGAGATCTATATCCAGGACATTATTCATCTTCATGGTGTGCCCGTGTCTATCATTTTTGATCAATGTATGAAGTTTACCTTGCATTTCTAGAGAGCAGTTAAGCATGAGTTGAGCACACGGGTCGAGTTGAGCACATCATTTCATCCTCAGATGGACAGGCAGTCCGACCATACTATTTAGATTTTGGAGGATATGATCCAAACTTGTGTCACTACTTTGGAGGCTCGTGGGATCAGTTTTTGACTTTAGCGGAGTTTGCCTACAATAACAGCTACCAGTCTAGTATCCAGATGGCTCCGTATAAGGCTTTGTATGGTAGGCAGTGTCGGTCACCGGTTGGATGGTTTGAGCCGAGATCGGCTCAGTTGTTGGGTACGGACCTAGTGCAGGATGCCTTGGACAAGGTCAGGATCATTCAAGATAGGCTTCGTATAGCTCAGTCCAAGCAAAAGAGTTATGCCAACCGTAAGGTTCGTGATGTGGCATTCATGGTTGGCGAGCGAGTGTTGCTTCGAGTGTCGCCTATGAAGGGCGTGATGAGATTTGGAAAGAAGGGCAAGTTTAGCCCTAGGATCATTGGCCCATTTGAGATTCTTGATCGAGAGAGAAAGGTGGCTTACAGACTTGCATTGTCACCAAGTTTATCGGTCGTGCATCAAGTGTTTTGTGTCCATGCTTCGAAAGTATCACGGCGATCTATCCCACATGTTAGACTTCAGCACTGTCCAGTTGGATAAGGACTTGCCATATGAGGAGGAGCCGGTAGCTATTCTAGACCGGCAGGTTTGTCAGTTGAGATCGAAGAGTTTCCCTTCTATTCATATTCAGTAGAGAAGTCAGCATGCTGAGGCACCGACCTGGGAGTCCGAGTTTGATATGCAGAGCCGTTATCCCCATCATTTCTCTAACTCTTATGTCTGCTCGAGGATGAACTATTGTTTTAGAGGTGGAGGATATGATGACCCAAAAGGTCATCACTTAATTTACGAGTAAATTCTATGTTTTAGAAGCCTCCTTTTTACTTACCTCGATTTGCATGTGCGATTTGGGCGTATATCCGGAATGCTTTTATGTGAAAATGTGATGAGAATGTTAATCTGACCTTTAAAAATGAATTTAAGTTAAATTCGGTCAATATTTTTGGTAAACGAACCCGTACCTATGATTTGACGCTCCCAGAGGGCCCGAAGAAAATATAGGACTTGGGCATATGCCTGGAATCGAATTCGAAGGTCCCAAGCCCGAGAAATGAATTTTTGAATGAAATTGTTTTATTGAAAATATAAGAGTTTTTAGAAATTTGATTATATTTGAAATTTATGGTATCAGGCCCGTATTTTAGTTTCGGAGCCCGGTACAGGTTCAATGTGACATTTAAGATGCGTCTGTGAAATTTGGCAATAAAAGAAAATTATTTGATGTGATTCGGACCCGTAGTTGTGAAATTTGATACTTTGAAAGTTTTGAGTATTTTCTTAGATTTCTATCCTAAATTCGTTGTTTAAACGTTATTTTGGAGATTTGATCGCACGAGTAAGTCCGTAGGATTCTTTTGAGGTTGTGTACATGTTTGGTTTGGAGCCCTAAGGGCTCGGGTGAGTTCCGGATAGGCGTTGGAGTGTTTTTGGACTTAGAAAATCTGGTATTTTTTTTGTTTGCTAGTGTCTAGGTTTTTTTGCTATGCGATCGCATAGGTAGGTTCATGATCGCATAGTGTAGTCTCAGGGGGCCATATTTTGTGCTTTGCAATCGCATAACAACTTTCGCGATCACATAGAGTTAATTCTGGGGGTCACCATTTGTTCTATGCGAATGCAAGGCTTCTCACGCTATCGCACTGAGTTAACTAGGCCTGGGGGAAGGAAAACCTATTTTCCTCTATGCGATTGCACTACCTGCCCCGCGATCGCAATGCCCATCCCTCCTTACCCTATGCGAATGCATCCAATTGTGTGCGAACGCATAGGTTCCTTGTCCAGTGATATAAATACTATTTTAAAAATGGGCGACCTTCTTCTTCACTATATTTTCGAGTTTTATAGCCCTAAGAACGATTTTCTTCAACCATTATCATCCCCAAGTCATAGATAATCAATTCTAAACTTTATTCATTCAATTCCTTACTGTATTTCATCACTTTTAAATAAAAAATAAAGGGTTTTCATGGTAGAAATTAGGAATTTGGGTAGAGTTAGGAGTTTTTGAATAATTGGAATTTAGACCTCATTTTGGGGTCGGATTTCGAAATTAGTTGCATATTCGGGCTCGTAGGTGAATGGGTAATCAAGTTTTGGTCCGAACCTCGAGTTTTGACCAAGCGGGCCCGCGGTTAATTTTTGACTTTTTAGGAAAAATGATAGAAAACCTATGATTAAGCATTGGATATGAATTCTTTACCATTTATTGATGTTGTTAAGTCAATTTGGACTAGATACGAGTTATTTAGAGGCAAATTATAAAGGAAAAACGGTATTTGAGGCTTGAGTTGGCCGTAAAGTTTGAGGTAAGTGTTTGGTCTAACCTTAGCTTGAGGGATTAGGAGTTGTGTCTTATTTGCTACGCATTAACTATGGAGTACGACGTATAGGCATGGTGACGAGTATCTAAACGTCGGTGTCAAGTATGCTCGTGAGTCTTCTATTGTAATTTTTATGACTCCGTTGTGGTTTATTCATGCTTCATATGAGGATTATATTATTGTTACCTTGCCGGAATGTTGTTGTTATATTATTGTTCCCTTGACGAGATTCTTTTATGATGGGTGTTGATAAATGAAATGGGTGCGGGTTGCACGCCTACGATGATAATATATGAAATGGGAGCGGGTTGCATGCCTGCAACGGTACTATATGAAATGGGATCGAGTTGCATGCCTGCAATGGTACTATATGAAATGGGAGTGGGTTGCGCGCCTGTAACGGTGCTATATGAAATGGGAGCGGGTTACACGCCTGCAACCGTATTATATGAAATGGGATCGAGTTGAAGGCCTGCATCGAAATTACATGTGTACGTGTTTCTTATTTCCTTATCTTTTGCTAGTATATGATTTATGGCATTCCTTACATATCTCTACTGTTATTCTGTTGTTACCTATTGATAACAAGGGAATTTGCCGAATTTTATACTCCTTATTGCTTATGCTTTGATTAAATATTCGCATAAAATAGTCCTAAAAGGCTCACAAGTTGTGCTTGATTCCAGGTTTGATCAACAAAGTGACAAAATGTCAAAGATCGGCTCAAAAAGGAGTGAAACTTGCACAAGTGCCAAAAATAAGGCAATCTCATGCATAACAGGCCCAGTACGACCGCACACTCCTCTGTGCGGTCCGCACTGGGAGATTCAGAGAGCTGATTTCCAAGCTTCAAGGCAATGCGGCCGCATACCATTTTGTGCGGTCCGCACTAAAGGCACCGCGGCCGAAGTCCATTCTCTGCGGTCCGTATTGTGAAGATTCAGAGAGATCACTTTTTAAAGTTTTGAGCCATCGCGGTCCGCGGTCAACTTTGTGTGGACCGCGCTACAAGCCTCCGCGGTCGCGGTCCATTTTGTGCGATCCACGGAGCCCAAGTTCAGAAAGATTAATTTCGAAGACCAAAGCCCAGTGCGGATTGCGGTCCATTTTGTGCGGTCCACACTAACCCTGCAGGGGCATTTTTGTCCAGATTTTTTAGCTTAGTATAAATAGATTCTTTTTCCGTTTTTAGGGTATCAGATATTGTAAAACATTAGCTGCGCTTGTGGGTCGACTTTTCTTAGCCATTTTGGGCATTTTTACTTACTTTTTATCATTGAATCTTTGTATTTAATTTAGCAATTAATTAATATATGTTCATCTTCATTTATTTCTTGCTTTTCTTCTTTGAATATGAGTAGCTAGACCTCATAGCTAGGGTTATGGCTCAACCCTAGTGTGGGTAATTGATGGGTCTTGTAATTTAAGGCTAAATTGACTATGGGTGTCTGTTATTTGGACAAATTTCATGGTTAAATTCTAAATTAGTGGTTGTAAATACTAGTTTGTGTTGAGTTGACTTAAGCTCTTCTTAAGAAAGAGAGTCTAAGTCTCCGAAATTGGTCCAACAATGAATTGGGGTGTACTCAAGAGATTGATAGCCCCAATTAAAGGGTTAAACCTTGAGAGAGTAATACCCGAATTGAACCCTAAGTTGCTTGTGCAAATTGGCATACCCAATTGGTCTTGAGAAAGCCAATTTGGGCAAAATCACTCTAATCACCGAGAGGTGTAGAGTGGGTAAAGTAGTGCAACGCTTATTTCATACTCCCCAATTATGTCAAACGTTCCTTATATTCAAGTAACCGTCAATTGATCACCTAAGCAGTAGTCATTACCCTAGTGCCCTTTAAACTATTTGAACAACTCGTAGCATTTAACTCTTAGCTTAGTTTACAATTCATAGTTTGTTAAAAGTAAAATTATAAAGAAAATCCAAAAAATGAATAGAAGACCAATTAAGAGCACATACACAATCCTAAACTAGATAGATACTCGATTCCAATTCTAGCTCTCTGTGGATATCGATCCTGACCCAAAATTGGGTAAAAGCTATTGCTAACCTCTCTTGCTACTTATTAGTAGTGCGGAGTTGGTAGTGATCACTTTTTGGCGCCGTTGCCGGGGAGCTAACGGTTTTGGCTTTCTATTTAGTTAGTTTTCTGTATTATTCTTCTTTCCTTCATTGTTACTAATTTGTGTGTGTGAATACTTCAGGTACCAAATAGCTTTAAATGATAATAACCCTCTTGTAAATGTGCTTGCGGGGGAGGAGGTTGATGATATTAGAGAGGATTAGGTGCCTCTTGTACCTTCTGGACCATGACGAGGCCGTCAGTCCAATACTAATGAAAATGTCCCAGACCCTCCTCCACCACCTCCAAGAGCGGTTCCTCGGGTGATACTGAACCAAGGCTATGCAAGTGCTATTTTCCCACCCAGAATCCGGGCGGGCAATTTTCAGATAACTAATGTGATGTTGACCTCACGGGTGCTGCAGATCAAAATGCCTACAAACATCTCAAGGGATTCGTGGATACATGTTGGGGGAGCAAGCAGACGAATGTGTCTGAGGATGCTCTTAGATTGAGACTTTTCCCATTCTCACTTTGGTGGAAAGCATTGGATTAGCTAGAGACACTCCTCAACCATTCCATCACAACTTGGGATGAGTTAGCGGACAAGTTTATTGCTAAATTTTTTCTCACCCAGGAATGGCGGCACTCCGAGATGCGATATTGGCGTTCAAGCAAGAGCCCACAGAACCTTTGCATGATATTTAGGAGCGGTATAGAACGATGGTGAAGGAATGCCCCAATAATCACATGACGAAGAATATGTTGCAACAAACTTTCTACCGAGGCATCAATACTACAAATCAATGCATAGTGAACCAATTGGCCGGGGGTAATTTTATGAAGTTGACATATATGATGAAGCTTGTGCCATACTTGATGAGATAGGTGACACTTTTTCTGCATGGCAAAGTAGAGCCAATTTTCCTCAATGTGATCCTACGGTTATTCATTTCCATAAAGAATTACATGACCATGGGCAAGCTATAGTGGAGTTGACAACTACTATGAACCAATTGGCTAAGCACAGTTGCAACAAGTCCAAAATCCTCGCCAAGTGAATGCTATGGAGGATGTTAATATGCTTGTCAACAAGAGAAGGCAAAGAAGGCAACAAAACTAAGAGAATTCTGAGCAATTTGATGATGATTGTGAAATGATGAGCAAAATGAAGAGGTTAAATATGTGAATAACTATCAAGACCAACAGGGAAACTCTTCCAACCAACAAAAGTGGCGACCCCAGAGCAATTGGGGCAATCAACAACACAATACTGGTAATTGGAGGAACAACAATCAACACAACAACTGGGCCAATCAGAACAACAATCAAGGCAACCAAGGGAATTGGAATGGTAATAATAACAATCGGGGCAACAATAACAATCAAGGTGGATGGAACAATGGGAACCAAGGAAATCGGGGGCAAGGAACAACAATCAAGGCAACCAAGGGAATTGGAATGGTAATAATAACAATTGGGGCAACAATAACAATCAAGGTGGATGGAACAATGGGAACCAAGGAAATCGGGGGCAAAGCTTTCAAAAGCCCCCAATGTACCAACAACCACACAATCCACCCCCTTTCCCTTCTCAAGGTCCTAGTTCTTCGAGTAATGATATGGGTAGAATTGAAATTATGTTCGAACAAATGATGAAGAAGAACGCAGATTCGGATGCACAATTGGCTTCCCACAATACCTCTATTAGAAACTTGGAGGTAAAATTAGGCCAAATCTCTCAATCATTGAATACTCGCCCGAAGGGTACTCTACCAAGTGATACGGTAGTGAACCCAAAGGGTGGGAACAATCATGTCATGGCAGTTACAATAAGAAGTGGGAGAGGTGGTGATGTGAATGACTCGAAACAAAAGCAAGTGGTTGATGATGATGTTGATTTGCAAGAAGATGAAGATCCCTTGGTAGGTAAAGATGTGGTTGACGACAATGTGAACAATAAAGTGAGGATTGACATCCGTCTAGGGAACATGTGAATGACATGCCGAAGCCGGTTGTGCCAAAAACCAAGGATCCTTTGCCAAGTCCACCTCCACCTTATCCTCAAAGGCTCACAAAGCAAAGAAATGATTATTAGTTCAAAAAGTTCATTGATATGATGAAGAGCTTGTCTATCAATATGCCTTTGGTGGAGGCTCTTGAATAAATGCCGGGCTATGCAAAGTTCATGAAAGACTTGGTCACAAAGAAGTATTCTATGGATTGTAAGACTATCAAGAAGACCTACCAAGTCAGTGCTATAATGCATTTAATGGCTTCCAAGTTGGAGGATCCCGGTGCTTTCACTATCCCTTGCACTATTGGTAGTGTGGATTTTTCCAAGGCTTTATGTGATCTTGGTGCGAGTATCAATTTGATGCCCTACTCAGTTTTCAAGACATTGGGCATTGGGCCTCCTAGAACAACTTCCATGAGATTACAAATGGCAGATAGATCAATGAAGCGATCTTTGGGTATTATGGATGATGTGCTTGTCCGAGTTGACAAATTTATCTTGCCAGCAGACTTTGTGATATTGGATTACGAGGTGGACTATGAGGTCCCAATCATATTAGGGAGACCTCTCCTTGCTACGGGGAAGGCTCTAGTGGACGTGGAAGCAGGGGAACTCACTTTCCAAGTGGTTGATGAAAAGGTGGTATTCCATATGTGCAAATCGATGAAACAGCCCAATTGTACCGAAGTGTGCTCATTTGTGGATTTAGTCATGGCTGTGATCATTGATGATACAAGTGCTATGATTAATGTGGAGGACCCACTGAAGGTCTTGTTATTAAATCTTAAGGTAGATGATGATGAGGGCCAAATGGAGTGTGTAAATGCCTTGCATGGAATGGGGTCCTATTCTTATGAGCTTATATTGTCTTTGGATCTTGAAAATTGGAAAACTCCACCAACCAAACCATCAATTGAGGAGCCACCGGTGTTGGAGCTGAAGCCATTGCCTCCACACCTCAGGTATGAGTTCTTGGGTCCTTGTTCTACTTTACACGTTATTCTTTCCTTGTGCCTCACTAACTTGTAGGTAGACGCCACTTTGGCGGTTCTCAAAAAGAGAAAGAAAGCAATTGGATGGACATTGTCTGACATTCGGGGAATAATCCCTGCATTCTGCATGCACCAAATCATTTTGGAGGATGATGCAAAACCCTCCTTGGAGCATAAAAGAAGATTGAACGAGGCAATGCAAGAGGTGGTGAAGAAAGAAGTGATAAAATGGTTGGATGTCGGGGTTGTGTATCCTATTTACGATAGCTCGTGGACTTCTCCAGTGCAATGTGTACCAAGGAAGGGTGGGATGACTGTGGTGACAACTAAAAACAATGAAACTATTCCCACTTGGACCGTTACCAGATTGAGGGTATGCAGGACTACCGGAAACTGAATAAGGTGACATGCAAGGATCATTTTCCTTTGCCATTCCTTGACCAAATGCTTGATCGCCTTACGGGGCATGCCTTTTATTGCTTTTTGGATGGATAATCGGGGTATAATCAAATCTTAATCGCTCCGGAGGACCAAGAGAAGACCACCTTTACTTGTCCATATGGAACCTTTGCATTCTCTCGGATGCCATTTGGGTTGTGCAATACTCCGGTGACATTCTAACGATGCATGATGGCTATTTTCATCGATATGGTGGAAGATATTTGGGAGGTCTTTATGGATGATATTAGTATGGTTGGTGATTCATTTGAAGAGTGTTTGGGAAATTTGGATAGAGTTTTGGCCCGGTGTGAAGCCACAAATCTCGTTCTTAATTGGGAAAAATGGCACTTCATGGTTGAAGAGGGCATAGTGTTAGGCCATAAAATTTCAAAATGGGATTGAAGTTGACAAGGCCAAGATAGATGTAATTTTAAGGCTTCCACCCCCCACTTCCGTCAAAGAGGTGAGGAATTTTCTTGGGCACGCGGGATTTTACCAAAGTTTTATAAAGGATTTTTCGAAGGTGGCAAACCCATTGTGCAAGCTATTAGAAAAAGATGCCAAGTTTGTGTTCGATGAGGGTGTATGCAAGCATTTGAGCTTCTCAAGCTTAGGTTTACCACAACCCTTCGAGCTCATGTGCGACGCAAGTGACGTTGCGGATGGGGCTATTTTGGGTCAAAAAATTAACAAAATATTTCACCCGGTGTACTATGCAAGCAAGATCCTGAAAGAGGCTCAAAGGAAGTACACGGTTACCGAGAAAGAGTTGTTGTTCATAGTTTTTACAATGGAAAAGTTTCGGTCGTATCTTATGGGGGCTAAGGTCATAGTGCACAATGATCATGCCACCCTTAGGTACTTGATGACAAATAAAGACTCCAAGGAAAGGATGATGCGATGGGTGTTAATACTTCAAGAGTTTGATCTAGAAATTGTGGACCGGAAAGGTACTGAGAACTAAGTGGCTGACCACTTGTCACGTTTAGAGGAGGAGGGGAGGCCTTGTGATGGCTTAGAGATTAATGTTTCATTTCCCGACGAACAACCCCTTTCGGTGTCAATGAATGATATGCCATGGTTTGCCGATGTTGCTAATTACCTTGTGACCGGAATAATCCCGTGTGAGCTCTCTTCTAACCAAAGGAAGAAGCTCAAACAGGATAGTTCGGATTTCTAATTGGAAGATCCATACTTTTTCAAGATTTGCACGAATGGTGATCCGAAGGTGTGTCTCGGAGGAAGAGCAATTGAGTATTTTGGAGGCTTGTCATTCCTCTCACTATGGTGGCCATCATGGAGGGGCGAGGACGGCTTCTAAAGTCCTTAATTGTGGATTTTATTGGCCAGCCTTGTTCAAAGATGTAAGTGATCAAGTAAAAAGGTGTGATCAATGTCAACGAGTGGGCGGGATTTCCAAGAAAGATGAGATGCCTCTAAACACAATTCTTGAAGTTGATATCTTTGATGTATGGGGTATCGATTTTATGGGCCCTTTTGTAAGCTCGTGTGGAAACACTTACATTCTTGTAGCGGTTGATTATATGTCAAAATAGGTTGAGGCCATGGCCTTGTCCAACAATGAATCTAGGAGTGTGGTGGCATTTCTGAAGAAGGGCATTTTCATAAGGTTTGGTATGCCTCAGGCAATTATTAGTGATGGAGGATCGCATTTTTGTAATAGAGCTTTTGATGCCTTGCTTTCCAAGTATGGTGTCAATCACAAAGTGTCTACGCCTTATCATCCTCAAGCAAGTGGCTAGGTTGAAGTGTCCACCAGAGAGATCAAGAGCATTTTGTCCAAAACTTTCAATGCCAATAGGATCGATTGGTCTAAAAAATTATATGATGCTCTATGGGCTTACCGGACTGCTTACTAGACCCAATTGGTATGTCGCTGTACTAGTTGGTGTTTGGGAAAGCATGTCATTTACCAGTGGAGTTGCAGCATAAGGCCATGTGGGCCTTGAAGAAGTTGAATCTTGATTAGGATATAGTTTCTAATCTTTGGTTGGAGCAACTCAATGAGCTTGATGAATTTAGGTTCCATGCCTACTCTAGTTCGTCCCTGTATAAGGATAAAATGAAATACCTTCATGACAAATATACTCAGGGCAAAGAATTCAAGGTGGGAGATTTGGTGCTCTTATTCAATTCTCGACTAAGGTTGTTCCCGGGAAAGCTGAAATCAAAGTGGAGTGGACCATTTGAAGTAGTGTGTGTGACCCCATTTAGTGCTATTGAATTAGAGAACAAAAATGGTGAAGTTTTTAGAGTGAATGGGCATCGGTCAAGCATTATCTTTGGAAGTTTGATGGTTTCCATATGGTGGCTCTTATGCATTTCAAATGATTGGATGGTAACATGCGTCATGCCGTAACGTTAAATCAGGCGCTTCTTGGGAGGCAACCCATATGTTTTTCTTTTTGTTTTTATTTGATTTTCATTGTAGTGTAGGATTGATTTTTGAGCAAACTGGTTGTGAGATCTTACAAGGTTGAGTTGATGCAGTGCAGGATATAATTGAAAAAATGCACAGTCTCTGAAGTTTGCAGTGCGGCCGCACTACCATTTTGTGTGGACCGCATTAGCAGAGGGTAAAGAAGTGTACTCTCTGAAGTTTGCCACCGGGGCCGCAGTCCATTCTGCGGGGTCCGCGTTGGGCCTCTGCGGCCGCAGTCTATTTTGTACGGACCGTAGAGGGTTGCCTTCTCAAACTTGAACAAAACAGGGAAGTGCGGACCGCGGTCCATTTTGTGCGGTCCGCACTAGTAGGTGAGAATGGACCCCAGGGCTTTTTCTATAAATAGTGCCTGAGGGCCTCCTTTTACCCTTTTCAATCTCTTCATTCTCAAACATCTAAAAAGCAATGTTCATTATCCCTATTGCTCATAACTGATTGTTTGGACTCATTTCAACTCACTCATCTCATAACTGGTAATGTAGATTCATTTTAATTACATTTATTTTGTTAATTTCCTTAGCTCTTTATTTTTTCTTATCCTCCATTTTCTTCCTTCCGTTATTTCCTCAGTGTTTAGGTTAGGTGAGTTAGGGTTTTAATTCTTGCAGTTTTAGTTGGTTTAATAGACTGGGCAATCATTTAGAGACACTAATTAGGTGAAAAAAATTGGACTTAAAAGAAAAATTCCCTTGAACCCTAGTTTAGTGCCAAATCTGGGCACCCCGCGCGGACCGTAGTCAATTTTATGCGGTCCGTGGTACCGTTTTGTGTGGACCGCACTGATGAATTTTCAGAAGTTGTAACTTTGGGTAGTGCGAACCGCGGTTATTCTGTGCGGTCTGCACTAGCCCAGTATGGCCGTAGTTACTTTTGTGTTGTCCGCACTGTTGAGATTCAGAGGCTGTGTTTTTGAACCCCACACATGTGCGGACCGCGATTGTTTTTGTGCCGTCCGCGAAGGCCCCAGTGCGGCCGCGCTACCATTTTGTACGGTCCGCACCGGGCAACTTTTGCAATATGTCTGCAACACTTCTTGTTCTGCTTCTGTAACTTTGTTCTTAACTGATCACACTGATACTAACAAGCTGTTTGAATTGTGATTGCAGACAATGGTGAGACAACGTGGTAAACAACTGGGCAAAGGAGAATCCTCCCGGGAAGGGAAGAAGAAGATGATAAAACTCACTCCCTAAGCTCGGGAAAACATTAAAAAGACTAGAAAACTAATAAAAGTTGCTGATAGAGTTACCTCCCATTCCTCGGGGAGTGAGTATCAACCATCAAGGGATATTTTTTCGGACTCCGTGTCAGAATAGATGGAAGATTGGCCGGAGAGACCTAGACTACGAAACACTTCTCCACCATCACCCACTTCCCAAGCACCAACTAATGTCATTTTTGAGTCGTCTGAGGGCTCAGCAGCAGGTAGTGGGGAATACTCCACCTCTCATATAGCTTCATTATCTGGAGAGGGTGCAGTAGGTGCAGAGGAGGAAGTTGGGAAAGATGAGGAGGTAGCTGAAGGAGGTGAACCAAGGGTTGCTGGTGTAGATAGAACGCGAAAGCTGGGGGTTTGGAGAGATAGGTTCATGAGTGAGGTGGCGTACCACGAATTTAGGGAGTGGTGGCCGGTGAGAAAATTTATACCGGAGAGAAGCTTCATTGATAGAGATCTTTTACCCTACGAACCCAATGTGCAAAGAAAATTTAGGACTAGAGTGGGTTGGGAACATTTTATGAAGAAGTGTGTAGATGCCAACGAACACATGGTCAAGGAGTTTTACTGCAATGTAGGCCATATCAAAAAGGGCTCCAAAGTGACCAAGGTTCATAATAAGACACTATTGTTTGAAAGTAAGTACCTCAACGAATACCTTGGCTTCAATGAGGAGGATGAAACTTTGTACATGACGAAGTTAGAGATGGGCGAGGAGGTTCGTCCCTGGCTAGCACAGTACCTGGAAATCCTAGGTACAACCCCTAATTGGTTGACTGCTGGAGTCAAGATATTGAGAAAGACTTTGAATTTTGAAGCAGGGGGATGGAAGACTTTTGTGTGTAGCCAGTTGGACCCCATGACATATGACAACACCCTTCCTCTTTCCCGGGTTGTGTTAGTTGCTTCCATTATGGCAGGGTACCACATTAATATGGGGAATGTGATGTCGAGGATTATCTCCACCATGGGTAAGGAGCATGACCGAAACTATCCCTTCCCCTACACCCTCACTATGTACTTTCGAGATTTGAAGGTGGACAAGAAGCCCTATGACGTCAGAGTCAAAGCAAAGGCCCCCTTCTCTTGGTACAGCATGCAGGGGGATGATAACCCCAAGAGCAAGAGTTTCAAAGGTACAGTTACTGCTTCAACTGGTCAGTCTGAAGAGCCAGTTGTGGTAGTGGCTCCTGCTGAGCCTACCTCCACCTCCACAGATATCCCTCCCGATCCATCCACATCCACAACCATTCCTGTTGATCCATCCACCCTAGCAGGCCTGAAGATTCCATCTTCACAAGCCCATCCTATTAATGCCCACCGACTGAGCCAGGTTCTTACCAGTATCAACAACTAGATGTCCACAACGTCATCCAAGTTGTCTATCTTGACTACCACTGTAGAGGCTCAGTCTGCTCCCCCAGCACCATAGGTACCCTAGTCGATCGAGGATGCACTCAAAGAGATACTTGAGAACCAGAGGAAGTTCCTCGATACTTAGCTGCAGTCTCAAAGGCAGTGGATTCACATAGCAAGGCTCTTAAGGATCTTTCTAAGGAGAATAAGAAGTTAAGGAAAACACGGGCCTCAAAGGAGTCCGTGAAGGAGCTGCATGCAGATATTGACAGACTGAAGGCAGATCAACTGCCTTTAGACTAATTGCTTGAAAACCCAATACCTGCAGCCCACCCACAGCCGGATCAGTCACAGAGGCCTCCGAAGAGGAGGAGGATGATTCCTAGAGCTGATGATGCTGTCATCCAGTTGGCAGACCCACCAGAGACTTTCTCCAGTTAGCCACAGGGTGTACCAGTTCCAGAGCCTGTCCAGGTCTAGACCCAGGTCCCAGTAGCAGAGCAGCAGATCACCGGTCACAGTATGAGGTTCCCGAGCACACAGAGGACCCAGGGACCACAAATGACCCTATGCAGATAGACAGGCCTTAGAAAGTCTTCTATACCCTTTCCCTCTTATTTTTGATGCTTTATTTAGACTAGTTGGCATTGGGGACAATGCCAGATTTCATTTGAGAGGATAGGCCCTACATTTGTATATATTTAACATTTTTATGCTTTCTTTATCTTTTTATCTTTGGTCTATATATAATTCTGATATTTCGTTACATCTATCGCATTTTGATTTCACTTTGGTTCTGTATATAAAGTTATATCCCATTGTATATATTCATCTCATCCGTTGTATATTCAAATCCCCTCTTGTATATATTCATTCTATTTTTCGCAAAAATTTTCGTTTTTAGCTTCTTATTTGTGATTTGTTATTTTCAATAAGCCTTTGGTTTTCTTAATGCCACGGTTCCTTCCAAAGGCGGAGTGTTGTGTGAACCGGGTGGCTCTTCCCTATGATAGATGGCGTGACAACCTTCTTAAGGGTTTGTGTCCATTTTTCTTTTTCTTTTTGGTTTTTAGTAGTTAGTAGTTAAGGGTGCCTCAAGCAAAGCTTCACTTGGGCCTAGCACATTTGCCTTTGATCTTATGGTGAAAAACAAATTGTTGTGTTTAGAATGGTAAAAGTTGTGACCTTGAGACTCTTGCGTTGGTCGATAATCATTAAGTGATTTTTCAGGACCATTGTGTGCTCAAATCGTATCTAAGGTCGTTGTGGGCCCCCGAATCTATGCCTTTAGAAATCCCTTAGCTTGTGTGGTGAGTAATTGAATTGCAAGTCCAAGTCCCGAGCCATTGGTCTAGAACTTGTCCTGAATGTTTGTTGAGGGGAAGTCCTAGGTGAATTTTGACTTAAGATAGGATTATAGGCTCTATGTGATCCAAATGATAGTTTGAACAATTCCACAGCCTACCAATGATAAGATCCCTAGTTAACCCTTTTGAGACTTAGACCCTTTTCTTTCAAGAACCATGATATAAGCCTATACCCATTCTAAAAGATACCCTCTCTTGGCACTCGATCTTTCCTTTAGCACATGGCAAAAGTATAAGTTTGCGGGAGTGACGAGGATTGCAACAAAGTGGTAAAAAGCCACAAAAAAAAGGGAAAGGCAATGAAAAAGAAAGAAAAGCAAAAAAGACAAAAAGAATGTTCAATGTGAAAAAGAATACAAAGGGATTCAAGAAAAGCAACGAATGAAAGGTGTAGAAAGTTGAAAAGGAGAAAAGATTTGAATTGCAAAAGAAAGAGTGCCATTGTGTCCCTCTAACCCCTTAGAAAGAATTGAAAATGACTCAAAGAGTCAAGTGAATGGATGTCAAATGAATCAAAAGAAGTGCTTAAGGAAAGGTGGAACCCCCTAGACTAAAACATTCCCTACCCTGAACTAAAAGCCTTCACAATATCTCCACAAAAGCCTATATGATCTTGAGTTGAATGAAGCCTACATTAGTGGACACTCACATAAGGGGAAATCATATGGTACTTAGAGTCGGACTTGTGACTTTTCCTTGAGAGAGATGAGTGAATTCCTATTAACCTCATTTTGCATGCCACTATTCTAAAGGTGAGGTTTGCTTAAGGAGAGTTGAGGATGTGTGAGTTTGGGTTCCACAATGACCAAAGTAATTGAAAGAGTTCTTTAATGTGTTGAGTCAACTCTTGATGCTCTTGTGTCGCACATGATCTATGATTTTTCAAAAAGTAAATGTTGTTAAAGGTTCATTTGTATTGAGGGCAATTGTTAGTCCCAATTGATGCTAGGTGAGGTTGCTTTAGGACAGTTGAAAATTTCTTGGATTTTACCTTAAGGGGTGGGTCTTATTTTAATTGCTTGAGGACAAGCAAAAGCTTAAGTTTGGGTGAGTTGATAACTAGGGAATTTGACATATTTTATACTCCTTCTTTCTTATACTTTGATCAAATATTCATACAAAATAGTCCTAAAAGGCTCACAAATTGTGCTTGATTGCAGGTTTGATCAACAAAGTGATAAAATATCAAAGATCGGCTAAAAAAAGAGTGAAACTTGCAAAAGTACCAAAAACAAGGCAATCTCAGGCACAACAGGCGCACACCACTTTGTGCGGTCCGCACTGGGAGATTCAGAGAGCTGATTTCCAGGCTTCAAAGCAGTGCGGCCACACACTATTTTGTGTGGTCCGTACTGAAGGCACCACGGCCGAAGTCCATTCCCTGCGGTCCGCAGTGTGAAGTCCATTCCCTGCGGTCCGCAGTGTGAAGATTCAGAGAGATCACTTTTCAGAGTTTTGAGCCATCGCGGTCCGCAGTCAACTTTGTGCGGACCGCGTTAAAGCCTCCGCGGCCGCGGTCCATTCTGTGCGGTCCGCAGAGCCCAATTTCAGAGAGATTAATTTTGAAGACCAAAGACCAGTGTGGACTGCGGTCCATTTTGTGTGGTCCGCACTAACCCCACGGGGGTATTTTTGTTCAGATTTTTTAGCTTAATATAAATAGATTCTTTTTCGATTTTAGGGTATCAGATATTATAAAACATTAGCTGCTCGTGAGTCGACTTTTCTTATCCATTTTGGGCATTTTTACTTACTTTTTATCATTGAATCTTTGTATTTAGTTTAGCAATTAATTAATATGTGTTCATCTTCATCTATTTCTTACTTTTCTTCTTTGAATATGAGTAGCTAGACCCCATAGTTAGGGTTATGGCTCAACCCTAGTGTGGTTAATTGATGGGTCTTATAATTTAAGGCTAAATTGACTATGGGTGTTTGTTATTTGGGCTAATTTCATGGTTAAATTCTGAATTAGTGGTTGCAAACACTAGTTTGTGTTGAGTTGACTTAAGCTCTTATTGAGAAAGAGAGTATAAGTCTCCGAAAATGGTCCAACAATGAATTGAGACGTATTCAAGAGATTGATAGACCCAATTAAAGGGTTAAACCTTGAGAGAGTAATACCCGAATTGAACCCTAAGTTGCTTGTGCAAATTGGCATACCCAATTGGTCTTAAGAAAGCTAATTCGGGCAAAATCATTCGAATCACCGAGAGGTATAGTGTGGGTAAAGTAGTGCAACGATTATTACATACTCCCCAATTATGTCAAACGTGCCTTAGATTCAAGTACCAGTCAATTAACCACCTAGGCGGTATGTTAAAAGTAGAATTATAAAGAAAATCAAAAAAATGAATAGAATACCAATTAAGAGCACATACGCAATCCTAAACTAGATAGATACTCGATTCCAATTCTAGCTCTCTGTGGATATCGATCCCGACCTAAAATAGGGTAAAAGCTATTGCGACCCGCTCTTGCTACTTATTAGTAGTGTGGAGTTGGAAGTGATCACCTGTTACTCCTCGCAGCATGTTTTCCCGCCCAATTTTAGCTGTAATTATTTGATTTTATTTTTCGATGTTTATGATTTAACTGCACAGGTCTATTTGGTAGTATGGCCCTAGCCTCGTCACTACTTCGCCGAGGTTAGACTAGGCACTTACCAGCACATGGGATCGGTTGTGCTGATACTATACTCTGCACTTTGTGCAGATACTGATACCGAGCATTTGGACCGTAGTGAGGGTGTTGTCTTCAGTCCATTCAGGCGACCCGAGGTAGTCCTGTAGACGTCCGCAGAGCTCGGCGTCTCCTCCAAGCACTTCTCTTTGTGTTTTTACTTATTCAGAGACAGATTTGTGTATTTTCATTCAGACCATATTTGTAGTATTCTTAAATAGTTTGTGACTTGTGACAGCAAATTCTGTGTAGCAAATGTTCGGTTAATGTTCGGTTAATGATTATGTAGCAAATGTTCGGTTAATGATTAAATTTTCTTCTTTCGCATTTCTGGTTATTTAGCTTATTTCGCTGCTTAAATCACTTATTACTTTGAATTATTGAATATGCTTAATAAAAAGGGTAATGAATTTATAATACTCGGCTTGCTTAGTTTTCATGAATAGGCGCCATCACTACTCCCGAGGGTAAAAAATCTGAGTCACTTTTTCTACTCTCCCTTATTCAAATTAAATCTTTCGTTTTCAAATGTGTTGTTACACATATTATAGATTGATAGCTAATAGCGTTGTATAGTACTTATATATTGAATTCATATAACTTTTTACTTTGTAACTTAAATATTTGCAATTTTCCCAAATTGTTACATCTGAGTCATGAATTAGGGCAAAGTGCAAATAATAGTCACTTTTAAGCCCATTATTTAAAATATATCCATAATTATAATGTATTTAAAGATTATCTAATTCATCCAAACTTCAGGATTAAGTATCCTGGATTTGTACATTCAGGACTAAGTGTCCTTGAATTTTTAAACTAATAAATTAAAATTGGACATAAGATTCGAACTTTTGAATATAATGTTCGAACTTTAGGACACGATGTGCTAAAGCTTGAACTCTGAGGTTTAAACTCTAAGACATTGTGTTCTGAAGTTGGAATGAAATTGACTAATCTTTAAATATATTATAAACTATGAATATATTTTAAACAACATGCTAAAAAGTGATTACCTGATGTCATTTTCACTCGTGAATTATTTTTTAAAACTCGTGTACAAAATTTCTTTTTGAAAAATGAATTTCAAACCGCAGTTAGAAAAAGGAATGTTAAAACACAGTTAATTTATTTATTTATTCAGTTTGAAATCACAATCAGTCTACGTGGAAAAATCAAAGTTGAGCGACTTTTATGAGCTTCAATGAAGTGCTTTAACTCTTTAATTACTAATGATACACCAATAGTTCACTTCTCTTCGGGTGTATATTTGCCGAAAAAGAATGAGTTAAATTTTAAAGATATCGAAATAAGTTTTATACTGATAATATAAGGAAAATTATGATAATTAGTTACTCTATTTTCAGATTTCAAAGCAAGGTTGCTATAAACGTGCAACGTGCATTTTTTTTCACCACTTATTATTAAGAATATGGACATTGGGCTTAAGTAAACTCAATAAGCCAAGTAAATTGTGATTTGAGAGTTGTCCGAGATCATATAAGAATGTAACCGTCCATACTCTTCAATCAATAGGCCAGGAAAGTTCTAATACGATCGATCAGGGGGTTGTAGTGGTTATGTCGAGGAAGAGGCAAATCCGAAAATAAAAAAGATAAAGAACACCAAATTTTAATATGGAAAACCCTTCAAATCGAAGGTAAAAACAACGGGATCACAAAGAACCAAAAAACTCCAATATAATAATAAGAGGGTTACAAAAATTCTTCAAATTGGCTACACAACAAGGGCCAAATACGGAGCAACTATAGCAACAAGAGCAACAACTAATCAATTAAAGAAAGAGTATAATCCACTAAATGAAGCTGCTGTTCGAGGCTTGAAAGATGCTACGAGCCTCCAAATCCGATCTCCATCGTTCAAATCTAAGACCAAGATGTTACGAACACTCAGTCAAAACTTCAACCCGATCCAATGGTTAACGAATCGAAAAACGTGATTTAAAATTGGCTGGTCGGAATAAAAATCTGCAGCAAAACAAATACTTTTCTTCTCTCTTCTCTCTTGATGAAAGCTCTCTCAAAACCCACTCTTATGTGCTTAAGTATTTCAAAGACTTGTATCAATGAGCATAGAATAATTATCCAAGGTTGTCCTATTTATAGATCATGAGTGGTGTTTTCTCTTAAAGCCAAAACCCACTCAAAATAGGAATAAACCGAATCCAATTTCAAATAGGAATGGAAACCAAAAGAGAATAGGATTAGGCCATTGGGCCTTTGGCTGGACAACATGGGCATGTGCCCAACAAACTCCCCCTCCAGCCAAGGGGCCAAATGTGTCTTCAAGTAGAGGAACTATTAACAGGCTTCATGCCTGCCAATTTTTTACAAAATTCATGTTTATCTGCAACCACCGCCTTTGTCAGCATATCCGAAGGATTTTTATCAGTGTGTATCTTCTCAACCTCAAATAATTTCTCTTCCACATCCATTCTTATCCAATGATACTTTCTATTTATATGTTTGGTCTTAGAATAAAAAGTGAAGTGCTTGGTGAGACAGATAGCACTCTGATTATCACAAAATAAGATGTGCCTTGGTTGCTCAAAGTCAGGATCATTAATAAACTCCTTCATCCATAATAGTTCTTTGGCACCTTCTGTGACAGCAATATATTCGGCTTCTGTGGTGGATAGAGCTATGCACTTCTGTAGTCTAGATTTCCAAGAAACAGCTTCCCTTGCAAAAGTGATCAGATAACCGGAAGTTGATCTTGAATTATCAAGATTACCTCATAAATCTGTGTAACAAACAAGTTCAGGCTTGTTATTGCCAAAGCACATCTTCAAATCTGTAGTACCTTTCAAATACCTTAATATCTATTTTACTGCATCCTAACGTTCTTTTCTAGGATAAGAAAGGAATCTGCTAACAGTACCAACGGCATGTGCAATATTTGGTCTAGTGCAAACCATATCATACATCAAGCTACCAATGGCAGAAGAGTAAAGAATACGAGACATCTCTTTTTTCTCTTCATCAGTAGATGGACTCTGAGTAATACTCAATTTGAAGTGTTTAGCAAGAGGAGTACTAACCACTTTTGCATCTGTCATATTGAACCTCTTGAATACCTTCTCAATGTATTGCTTTTGGGACAAAAATAACTTCTTTCTATCTCTGTGTCGGTGGATTTGAATGCCCAAAATTTTCTTTGCTGGCCCCAAGTCCTTCATCGCAAACGATTTGCTCAACTGCTTCTTAAGGACTGCAATTCTGGATTTATTCTTTCCAACAATAAGCATGCCATCCACATAAAGTAATAAAATAATAAAATTATGATCAGAGAACTTCTGAAAGAATACACAATGGTCTGAAGAATTTTTCTTGTACCCTTGTTCTTCTATGACAAATTCAAACTTCAAATACCATTGCCTTGGAGCTTGTTTCAATCCATACAGGCTCTTTTCAATTTGCAAACATAATTTTCTTTTCCCTTAGTTACAAAACCTTCAGGTTGCTCCATATAAATCTCCTCGTCTAAATCACTATGAAGAAAAGTAGTCTTGACATCCATCTGCTCAACCTCTAAATCTAGACTTGCAGCTAAGCCTAGAACCACACGAATAGAAAACATCTTCACAATAGGGGAGAAAATTTCATCAAAGTCAACTCCCTTCTTCTGGCCAAAACCTTTAGCAACTAACCTTGCCTTGTATCTAGGTGCAGAGGTATGGTTATCTTGCTTTATTCTGAATATCCATTTGTTAGATAAAGCTCTCTTACCTTTCGGCAATTTCACTAACTCATATGTGCCATTCTCATGGAGTGACTTCATCTCATCTTCCATCGCTTCGATCCAATGATTTTTGTGATTATCTTGCATGACTTCATCATAATTCTCAGGTTCTCCCATGTCAGTCAAAAGTACATACTTATCAGAAGGATAGCGCATGGATTTTTGCTTCTCCCTTATAGATCTTCTAAGAGAGGTTTCAGGAGCATTCGAAGTAGTTCTTGATTCAACTTGCGGCAAAACCTTTTGATGTGTCCTTTCTTGCTACAGTGGTTGCATGTAATATTATAGTATTTGGACCTTGAATTACTTCTATTTTTACTTCTATTCCTTGAGCCTCTTGTTCTATCTCTCCCACGGTCTTCTGTAACCAAGATATCTGCTTGTGAGGACGAACCCTGAGATTTTCTCCTTACTTCCTCGTTCAACACACCACTCTTGGTATATTCCATGGTCACCTTACCTTCAGGAGCTGAATTTGTCAAAGAAACACGAAAAGTTTCCCAAGAGTCTGGCAGAGTATTAAGAAGCCAAAGTCCTTGTATCTCATCATCAAAATTAACCCCCATTCTAGATAGCTGATCAAGGATGCCCTGAAAATCATTTACGTGATCAAGGATAGGGTTGCCTTCCTTGTATTTAAAGGTCATCAATTGCTTTAGCAGAAATAATTTTTTGTTCCCGGTTTTTGAAGCATAAAGAGTCTCTAGCTTTTCCCACAATGATCTCGCATGTATCTCGTTCACAATATGGTTGCGAACATTATCTTCAACCCATTTCCGTATATATCCGCATACTTGTTGGTGCTCGAAATCCCAATCTTCATCGGATATACTCTCGGGTTTATGAGCTAAAAAAACAGGTAGATGCATCTTCTTCACGAATAACAAGTCTTTCATCTTGCTTCTCCAAACATTATAATTTCTCCCATTTAAACATACCATCTTTCTCATATTCGCCTTCATTCCGTAATAACTCGGATAAATAACCATGGCTCTGATACCACTGTTATGTCGAGGAAAAGGCAAACCCGAAAATAAAAAAGATAAAGAACACCAAATTTTAACGTGGAAAACCCTTCAAATCGAACGTAAAAATACGAAATCACAAAGATCCAAAAAACTCCACTATAACAATTAGTCGATTACAAAAATTCTCCAAATTGGCTACACAACAAGGGTCAAACATGGAGCAACAATAGCAAAGAGCAACCACTACAAAAAAACGATCTTATTACGGCGGTTATTATTGCTTATAACGGCGGTTTCGAACCGCCATAATCTACATTTACGGCGGCTTCGGAAAACGCCAGAATCCTGTGTGCCAAAAAGTTATTACAGCGGTTCTAACGTAACCGCCGTTACACAAAGCTAAAAACCGCCACAATTACATTGTTTACCTGGCGTTTGTTCTATTGCTTAATATGGCAGTTCTTGACCGCCATAATTGCAAATATAAAAATGAACTTCTACTAAATAATATTATGACCATCAATTCCAATAATTAGTAATATAATAATTTTTCTCTTCCATATTTACATCCCTACTGTACTCCATACACTAAAATTTCCATAAAATATCATATTGAATTTTAACACAAAATATAAAGGATTAAACAAGCAAATTATTTATTAAATATATTTAATCCAAAATAAAATTATCCAATATATTTCTATTTTAAAGAGTAATTCAATACAACAATATCCATGAGATTCATAGCTAATCCTAAACATGACTACTAATTTTTACACACTTAATTGGTGTTGCTATATTTTTCTGTAAATATCTTTGACCCAATTGATGACGGAGTGCCACTTCATAAATTCGATGCCTGCAATAACAAAAAAAGACAGTGTTACAGGAAAAAAGATAATAACTAAAAATTTGAAATCAACAAGAATAGGAACATAAAAGTAAAATAGCTTGACTGACAATAATTTATTTATTCAACTATATTCCAGAAAACTAACTTCAGAAAGTCAATGACGAACATATAGTCCATTTCATGATCTACCTAAAACGGAATGACAGTTTCTGAAGGAGAGAAAGAGGAAGATGAACATAATGGTTCAGCTCCTTTATCAGGTATATGTCATGTAACTTCTAAAAGTATACCTGATTAGTTAACTCATCACTATCAGATCCTTCAATATTAGTTTTCCTTAACAGACATACAAAGAGCTAGTAGCGTCAAGAGTGCATACATTTCATGCCCCAGCAGAAAAGCAAACAAGTAAAGATGAGTACTATACCTGTGGAGGAGTAGGAAATAAGCCAGCTAACTACTCGGGGATATCTCCTAAGACCAAGGCGTTTAGAAGTTTGCTCGAACACTACAGTCAAAACTGCACCCAAGTCTAACCTCGAACATGACCGTATTTTGTATCCTTCAATTTTCTCCTGAACAAAAGATAAAAGAATACTTAAATCTTATACAAATAGTCTTATTATTATATGATAAATATCATAACTAAAAAATACAAGCAATCAACCTACTATTTAGCACCATCTCTCTAGCCTCTTCATTCACATAACTCCCATCTAGCCGCTTATGAGTTTCAATCCAATATCCGCCTCGATCAATATCCTTTCCCGATGTCTAACTTCTGAAATTTTCAAGATGTAAAACATTAGTACCTAATTAAGGATGTATTTTATCTTTAGAATCGATCACTAAGCACATCGTATTACACTACCATATTAATCCTTCTAGCCAAACTCATAAAACCACCAGACGACGAATATCTTGTTTTCATCGAACCAAATGAGTCCTCTTGCAAAGCTACTGCAAGTTCAAATAGGTGAATTTCTTTAACACAAGAGTAAAATATTTAGAAATATTTAAAGAATGTACATGAAGTAAGTACCTTTGTGGAATATTT